>QNGE01007192.1:0-24831 GCA_008508345.1 Paragonimus westermani | reverse complement strand
GGCGTGTTCATATACTGGCGAGCAGACGGAACCCAGTCGACAGCCGCAACATTCAGCCCAGTAAACGCAGTGCGTGCATCCTATGTGAACCGAGATTTATGTTTCTATCTACGAAGGAAATGTGTCATCGGCTGCTTTATATGCGCATAGCAGGAAATGAAACGTCGATGGAATTTGACCGAACTGCTAAGACAACAAAATTTTCTGTTGGAATTCGGATAGGAGTGTTCACACGTGGATTTCGCTATATCCGTTAAGGCAAGGATTGCGTTTTCTGAGTTGGATACCCAGTCAATCTGTGGACGGAATATGTAGATTGCTTGTGTTGGGACTAATTGTGATATAGTGTTAGTTCAAACGCTCGAGAAGGGTGATGAAGTGAAAAGGATATACCTGCTGCCAAGAGAGAAAAACCAAAATATCACAGTGAGAGGCGTAGAAGTATTAGGAAAGGCTTGTCAATTCGCGAATGAAATGCTGCTAGGACCTTAACAGAATAGTATATGCGGATCCGATCCGGAAAATCCAGGAGAGTTTTCAGCAATAGCGACTAGAGAATTCCGGGAATTTGGTTTATGTGATTCCAACTATGTTGTTGGATGTCTGATGTGATGCAGCTGGTGCTATCCGTCTCCGAAGAACCTTGTCACAACGACCATCCGCATAAATGCGGTTCCCAGTTGCTTGCGCTGCACTAATCACGACATCGCGCGTTCGCCACATATCAAGTGTGGACTGAAAATGATGAAGTGGTACGGAGATGTGGTATCACAGCTCGGTAAGACGGAGGATAGCATAGGAAGCAGTTGTTTGGTTACACTGCAAATTGCTTGAACATTGCAGTGACATCTAGACGAGTAACCAGTAGAGAATGCAAAAATAATACACAACACAAGAGTATACAAGACGGATGTATGAACACCTAGAAGCCAACTCACATGCCTAGAAGGCCAACACATTCAACAGACCATAAAGTGATCAAGGAGATGCGGGTGTACTGCCCTCATCACTATACCGAAACATTTAATTAGATTAAAATGAATTAGTTCGACTTTCAAAAATGAGGTAATGCAATGTGACGAACTGATGACCGATTGAGTCCAGTTCATGTCGTTCCGTCCTCACTAATTTAATAAACCAGGGAGAATATTGAATCGACTCATAAAAACTGGGCCTGTTTACTCAAAATACACTTCGTACATGCCGCTCTGTCAGCTTATATTACACTTGGTTGTGTGTTATGTATGTTCAGTCTAAACACTTGACTCATCCACATGGGGTGCCATCGCAGCAATATGTAGCAGGCGTGCTGAAGTGACGTTAGTGTGTTTGGTAAACAACAAATCGATAACGGTTGATATTTTTGAAGTTTTGTTTGGTAAATACTTTGCGCGATTTATGCGAATGTGTTTGTAGTAACTTCTATATACTTTCCACCAAACAGTCGTCACTCGCACATGTGAATGAATGCACCAGAAACTACCAATGGTAGATATACAGATTGGGAATAACACAACGTTTCGAGCAAGTTGTAATACTCTACGTTTCAACCACCTCGGGTGGCCTTCCTCAGGAGTGTTGTCAACACTCCTGAGGAAGGCCACCCGAGGTGGTTGAAACGTAGAGTATTACAACTTGCTCGAAACGTTGTGTTATTCCCAATCTGTATATCAATAACATGTTAACCACGACGCCCAAACTATTCAACTTCATTCGTACTACATTTGGTGCGGATATCTTACCAATGGTAGACATTTTGTGGATGTCGTAGATATAAGTACTTTAAGCTTAACGTGCTCATCTGTTGCGATATTTTGAGCCACCTCTTTGATCGCATCTGTTCTGAAGGCTATGTATCAAGTTCAACAGGCGGCCAAATTAAGTTTAGATGTCCTGCCTATCACGACACCCCTGTGAAAACATCTATTTGTCGATACACCCTTGTATGGGTGGACTGACCGTGTAAACTCAGTGGCCCTCAGAAACAGGATACATGTTGAGAACTTATCAGAACCACTCGGCCAGCACTGACCCCTCAAGGTCAGGTGTAACTCAACAGGATGATCAGTGTATGGACCAGCCGGAGATTGAGGGCGTGGCTTTGTTGTTACCCAATCACATGAACGCTCACAAAAATTGAATCACAAATGATCCTTGTGTAATCCACTTGCGAACCTTTCCAATCTATGATCTGAGTAACTATAAAGAGAAGATATTCAAGGAAACTAATTAAAACTTTGTGAGACACTTTCCCGTTGCTCAAAAATGCATTGCGTTGTGTGAGGCTATGTTGGAAGAACCCGTGGTTGTGATGACCTAGAAGAGTGAGTTCGTTCAGAACGTGTCGCAGAAGTGCGATTCCTTCTTTCGAAGCTTCGACACCTGTTGAGCCCCGTTCTGAAGTAGCCAAATTGCCGGAATCGCGCGTGTCTATGTTAGAGCGTGTAATAGTGGTTGAAAACTTTCCACTGCTTCATCAGCCACTATCGCTGTCTCGGTAAGAGTTTGTGAAGGAGCACCGGAATCTAATGCTCGGGTTGCTTCAGAAATTCTTGAAGCCAGAATTTTCGGAGGGGGCTTCTTCTATGTGCGTGGGTGCATTTCTGCTAGCAGCGTTGTGAGGTGTTTGTCGTCTGGCTTTAAATCGTGGGAAATTTGTTGCATTTGCGTGATTTCCGAAGTCATCACTCGATGAATACTGCCTCCTTCAAGGTCTCGAACCTATGCCTAACCAGTTGGTCCCCTGAAAGATCCAGGTGCTGCATGGTAAATTCGCTCGGAAGCCTGGATAACAAAAATGGAAAGTACGCAAATGAACGGTCTAATCAACGCGCGTGCAGATATCAGGATTCCGCTAAATTACAATGGCGAGAAAACTGAGTCGAAGTCTACCGGAGCAAATTTGTTCCAAGGGCGTTACCTTGGACTGTAGTAGCGCAATCGTATCTTATTTCCTCCATATCAGTTAGAACCGCTCAGTACACCCTATTACACAATGTGTATACACTCATTTAGCCAGATCTAGACGTATCCTCCAAAGTGAATGCAGTCTTCAATATTATTCGGGCCGGTGGTATGAAAATACTAATACACAGTGTCAGGTTTCGCCAGGCGAGATCGTGGCGCAGCCTACGCGGGTGACGTCGAGAGACAGTTGGGAATTCACTGCTGTTCTGGACAAATCGACTGAGGTTATTAACAAACGAAACATGGTGATTTTTCCTGAGACATCCTAATTCGAAACTATCTCATCATTGAAAATTGATGAATCCACTGGCAAGTAATCTCAATATAGTTTTAAGTCACAATAGTGATATTCGCGTTCGCGTCACCTACAAGTCGTGCGATACAGTGCATGCCAATTGTCATTTTTGACAGAGATTCCGCTGTTGACGCGTGTTGCAACCAACAGTACGCTGTCGGATGCTTTTTATAGATAATTGCATGATAGACGCTTGAGAGAAGATGGTGGCAAAACCTGAGGAAGATAAAAATGAGGGAAAGAACGAAGAGAATGGGACCTTGAATTAGGTGGTCGTATTGTCCGATTTACACACAAACTGTAATAATCAACGCCGGTCATCAGCGAACACCATTCACAGATGTAACTTGTTTCAGTATAAGGTGAGATCTGCATGAGTAGTTTGGGGAAAGAGGCACCAAACAACATATTAGAATAAATTATTGTAGTGATTCGTGACCGATCGAAAAACCTGTTGCACTCTCGCCTTCAAAATTGTTTGTAATGGTTACAACGCAAATTGCTTGAACATTGCGGTGACATCTAGACGAGTAACCAGTAGAGAATGCAAAAATAATACACAACACAAGAGTATACAAGACGGATGTATGAACACCTAGAAGCCAACTCACATGCCTAGAAGGCCAACACATTCAACAGACCATAAAGTGATCAAGGAGATGCGGGTGTACTGCCCTCATCACTATACCGAAACATTTAATTAGATTAAAATGAATTAGTTCGACTTTCAAAAATGAGGTAATGCAATGTGACGAACTGATGACCGATTGAGTCCAGTTCATGTCGTTCCGTCCTCACTAATTTAATAAACCAGGGAGAATATTGAATCGACTCATAAAAACTGGGCCTGTTTACTCAAAATACACTTCGTACATGCCGCTCTGTCAGCTTATATTACACTTGGTTGTGTGTTATGTATGTTCAGTCTAAACACTTGACTCATCCACATGGGGTGCCTCCGCAGCAAAACATAGCGAGCTTGGTTTAGTAACTTTGGAGTGTGTGGTGAACAGGATATCGATACGGATTGGTGTTATTAACATCCAGCTCGGAGGATACTCGGCGTCGGATATGAGAAGGTGTTTGTAGTAAGTTGTATATGATTTCCACTAAACAGTCTTCAATCGCACATGTGGAGAAGTGCACCAAAAAGTGCTTATAGCGGACATTTTGTGGAGGTCGTAGAGTTAAGAACCTTGATGTGCTCATCTGCAGCGAAAGTTTGAACCACCCCTTTGATCGCATCTAATCTGAAGGCTGTGCATCTAGTAAACACATTGACCAACACATGGCCTAACTAAGTTTAGATTTCCTTTATATCAGGGCCCTGCTGTGAAAGCATCTATTTGCCGATACACCCTTGTATGGGTGGACTGACCGTGTAAACTCAGTGGCCCTCAGAAACAGGATACATGTTGAGAACTTATCAGAACCACTCGGCCAGCACTGACCCCTCAAGGTCAGGTGTAACTCAACAGGATGATCAGTGTATGGACCAGCCGGAGATTGAGGGCGTGGCTTTGTTGTTACCCAATCGCATAAACGCTAACAATCTTTAAATCACAGATAATTCTCTTGTAGGTCACTTTCAAATATATGACCTAAGCAACTACAGAGAGAAGATATCCAACGGAACCAGTCAAACTTTTGTGAGAAAATTTCCAGTTTCTCAGAAGTGCATTACCAACTATCTTGTTTATCCTGATGTGTGCAGTCCACATCATGATCAGTCAAAATTCGATCAGGAGAAACAGGCTATGATAGCTGACTAGTATGTGTGCGTACATAGGCTCACCTCCGTTTAAAAAAATTCTCCCAGATTTATAACGGAGTTCTTTTTAGCTCTGATTCTCACCAAATTTTGTGGTCATTTGAATTTGAACGGTTATATGTGATGGGTTATGCGCGTGTATTGACATTCTGAAAGCAGCCATGGTTGCAGACTGTGCGTAAGTTGAGACAAATCTATTACTCAAAATCAACGTATCTTCGATCTGTGACTGTTGCAGAATATTATTTCAGAAGCTTCACTTTCGTGAACATGCCGAACACACATTGACACCGTGCTGGTAGTATGCAATCCTTCGAGTGTGATATAAACCGTTCTCTACAAATCTGTGGCGGAAAAATTGCAGCTCGCTTCCGTTGATGGTGGCCCGCAGAATTTTGGATATCAAATCTCAGTTCGGTGTCTACGAGGAGACTTTTGTGACAGATGATGGTCAGCGTTTACTTTTCCCTCCAGGCCATCGCGGTGCACACTTTAGAGAAACAGTTAGTGAATGCGTTGTGGTCACATTTTCATGTGTTTTTGAGAGGACTCGGAGTATGCTGATTCATACCACTGGTCGAACACATCACGTCGCTCGGCTCCTAGTCGACAGACCGTAAAACAAATCCGACCTATCCATTTTTCAAGCGAATTATTCGCCCTAGCCCCTGAGGTGGAATTGTCGCGTTGCGCTTACTGAAATGAATTACATCGCAGATTTGAAATACTTGAGCAGTCAGGAAAAAGTTCCCATACCTCGACAATATGAATTGGCTGAATCTGGTACTCAGATAACCGTTGGCTGCAGGGAGTCAAATTTTCTCCAACTGCAGGAGTTCACATTCCCTCGATCCAGAGTAACTCGCAACCGTTCCGATTAACTGGCTGATCGAAACGACGGAAGCTTAAGTGACGAAGAACGGCCCTTCAACTGTAGTGTTCGTGAAAGGACACTTGCACCATGCGGTTCTATACATGTCAACTAATAAAATGATGGGCTTCTAAGGACGACTGCTTCTCCGCTGCATATGAACAATCATGTGTTGAGTAACTGTGACGAATTTACTGCTATCACCGTAGGAGATGTTTTGGCTGTCATAAAAACCAGGTGTCTAAGATCCCGTCGCTCCGCTTGGAACTACCATTCGCAAAACCGTTGCCGTGTAGAAGAGTGCTACGGGAAAAACCACATCCTACTCCGTAACACGCATTAGCAGCCTCTCGATATGGCAGAAGCTTGAGCGCATGCCAAGCGGGATTTCACCGCTGACGTCTAACATGGAGTAAGCTGGTAGATATTTCCTGTACGGATTAACCGTTCAATGTGAGATGGTTTAAGCACTGCTCTATGGGACCGAATCAATGCTGATTATAGCGAGAGGTACCGTGTCGATTGTAAGCATCCAGCGGACTGTCAAATGCGGGCCCAAATTAGGCATTAAACAATGATTATAGAATTGTCTTTTGCAGCACGGAGCTGTGGACTACAGTTTTCGGACACCACGTTAACCTGCGTCCTGGTCTCAACCAGGAGCGTGTTCCAGGTTTCTACGTCGTTCATAAAAATGAGGCGACAGGAGAGTCAGCGCCGGTGGCCTGGTCAACCGTTAGATATGTGCCGCTCAATCTGCATCGCTCTTATATTTCATAGATGCGGAGTGTGTTGCGTCGTCTGGTTCGGTTACCGAAAATTCATGGTGCCAGCACCAATTAGTTTCTGACTGCGGTACGCATCGCCTAGATGATATATTAGGTCGAAAACCAGATGAACGGCTTGAAGAAATCTTGTTCTGTACGTGTCGCATAGCTGCGATATCTGCTGTCAAAGGTTCGATACCTGTTGGATCATGTTTTGAAGTAGTCAAATTGTCGGAACCGCGCGTGCCAGTTTCTGACCGTGTGGTAGAATGTGGTACACTCAAACAGTGTTTGAAAGCGCTCCACTGCTTGATCAGCTATTGGTTGCGTTGCTTCTGACACTCTTATAATCCAGAATTTTTGAAGGGGCTTCTTCTATGTGCGTAGTTGCATTTCTGCTAGCAGTGTTTTAAGGTGTTCGCCGCCTGGCTTCACTCGTAGAAAATGCGTCATAGTTGGGTCATTTCCAAAATTGTCACTGGGTGAATGCCGCCTATTTCAAGGTCTCGAACCTATGCTTCACCGGTTAGTTTCCTGTAAGGTCTCGATGCTGCATGGTAAATTCACTCGGAAGCCTGGCAAACAAAAATCACACGTACGCGAATTATTGGTCTATTAAACACGCGTGCCTATACCAAGAGTCAGCTAAGTTACAATGGCGGCGAAAACCAGGTCGGGGCTCGGCAACTCGTAGCGGTCCAATACTGATTGACGCAGGCTTACCCCATCAGACTGCCAGTGACGACAACAGTGAGTTGATACATACGGGAATTTATGGAGGTTGAGCAGGTTACCATAAGCAAGGAAATGGACCAACAGAGGATGCTCAAGAATATTCGGGAGGACCAGCGCAATACTATGAATTGGCAGCATCCGAGGAGCAAGTTGGTTCTAAGAGCGTTGCCTTGGGCTGTTGAAGCGCAATCTGATCTTATTTCCGCCGTATTGGCTAGAAATAATCAGTATACTCAATCAATTAGATCTAGATGCGTCCTTCCAAGTGAACGCAGTCCCCAGTATTCGACGGGTCGGTAGTGTGAGAATACCAACACAATGTCAAGTTTCCCCGAAGCGAGATCGTGGCGCAGCCTACGTAGGTGACATCGACAGACACTTGGAATTCACTGCTGTGTTGGACAAATCGACCGAGGTTATCAACAAATGAAACATGGCGAGTTATGTTGGAACATCTTGACTCGAAATTATTTCACTATTGAAAATTGACGAATCCACTGGCAATTAATCTCAATATAGTTCGAAGTCGCAATAGTGATATTCTCGTTCGCGTGACCTCCAAGTCGTGCAATGCAGTGCATGCCAATTGACAATTTTGACAGAGATTTCGCCGTTAACGCATGTTGCAACTAACACTATGCCTCCAGATAATCTATAGATAATTTCATGATAGAAGCCTGAGAGGAGATGGGAGCAAACATAGAGAAATATTAAGATGGGAGGGAGAAAACAGAAAAGAACGGAAACTTGAATTAGATGATCGTATTGTCCGGTGTACACACAAACTCCAATAACTAACGCCTGTCATCAATGAGCACCATTCAGAGAAATAACTTGTTTTAGTGTAAGCTGAAATTCTCATGAATAGTTTGGAGAAAGAGACATCAAACAACAGGTCAGAATAAGGTGCTGTATTGATTCGTGACCGATTGAAAAACTTGTTGTACTCTTGCCTCCAAAGTTCAAATGTGAATTCGGAGGATGCGTTGAAAAATCTCCATTGAAAATGAGGAGACTGACGCTACCTATCGTGGGAACTGTAACTGGTTTCTGATTGTTCAGTGAGCCGCATCGAGGTCGTTTAAAAATTAAACGTAACTCAAGTGAACTGCAAGCACAGGGTGGTCTGTTCTGCTTGTCCTCTAGTCCTATTCAGATCGACTGACCGTTTAGTTATAAACCAGCAGTGCAAACTTCCAAATTCATTCGCGAACCGACGACTTGTTGATGTGATCCTCACTCCACTGATTCCATTAAACACGTAGCTGACTCCCTCGAGCATAAGGATGTGATCAGCAATCTACCACTTAACAGTTAACTCACCCTCGAAAAAACTCGATGACAGTGTTTGTACATTTTGATCCTCGTCACTGAACGAACAGAATGACTCTGCGTTCTCTATTCATTCTATCAGAGCAAAGCGATAGCGATATATGATTAGCAATAAATCGGGCTAGTTTGAATGATTTCACCTTGTTAACTGAGATGAACTAAATTGATGACCTTCTCTGTGAAGCTGTTGTGGTCAAATACCTCGACTCATCACGACAAATCTTCACGACAGGAGTTTTCAGCAGCACAATCTGCCCGACGTTCCGGAAATCGGCTACGGTCCTTATATTTACAATGACAGTAGGCTCGATCAACCAGTACATTTGTGATTGTTTCGAAATATCCCTCTCTCCGAAGACGCGAAGATCTGTGTGGTGGTGAGACACTCTAACCGACTTTGTGGAGTAGGTAAACACGACGAACGTTAGACAAATGTGTATTGATGAATTGAGGGGATTAACAGTTGGCATGTGCGCCGATGTTTCCACATAAATGACAAGGTAACCACATGAACAATTTCAAAAAGAAATGAACGATAACGATCGCTTACATCCCGTCAACCTCCTGGGCTTGCCGTCATACAACTTTCTCTCTAGATGGCCAGCAGTATCGGAACCAGTGATTGCTCTTCGGGAATTCCAGCTCCCCCTCTGTCATTGATTGGTCACTGACACCGCTGGCAGATGAGCACATGATCCGTCACATAGCGTCGCTTCTTCGCCAAATATGCTGCTTGTTGCGGCAGATCCTACGTCAAGGTACATCCAATATGTGTCAGTTCATTACAGTTTCCTACCAGTTAGCCCTTCAATCACCTCCGGATGCTCAACGCACCAGGGCGGCCAACGCCAAGATAACACGTTAATAAGCTCGCACTATTTTAGCCAACACTTCCACCAGGGAACGATTATTTTCAGATCCTCCCTTCCATTATTTGCGGCCATCCTCAGACCAGGCGACAGAATCAATCGCAGTTCAGAGGATCACATCCTAACGCTCAGGACGCCCAACTGTTTGTGGGTACTCTTCCATCATTAAGCCGTTGAATCCGTATGGCATACCGGGAATTTGGTCGAATCGCTGCATTTAAGAGAGGAAATCGGCGATGGAATTACTGAAACCCATGCATGACGGATCAAGGAATCACCCTTCTGCATAAGTAATGCCATCATGCTAACTTGCCTCGCGTGTTGCTCGCAATCTTGACCCACTACAGACGTTCGCGCTCTGTCTCCACCTGGAACTGTCCACCCAACTAGTTCGGCCATCATGTGTCTAGTGACCAGACGAGTGCCAACTATTCATGAGGTTAGGCCCCTGCTGGCATACACGACCACCCGCTTCTTCTGCTCGAGCGCTACGTGAATGCCACGGTTAGTGGCATCTGTTGCTATGATGAGCGTCCCTTTTACACACGGAAATGTCATCGCCAGTCGTTGCTATTTCACTTGATGTTGCCCCTGTGAGAACGCCCTATGCGTGTAGTATGTTCATTTGAACTGTTTGTCTCCGCGAAGGAGTTTACAGATTGGCGAGTGATGAAGTGCGCTCGACCGCAATACACTCATCTATCCGAGAGTTCTTTCATGGAATTGGGAGCCACGGATTATTTCGCCGTCAGTGTTCTCACCTACATGAGACTACTTCCACCTAGACCCACTTTATGTTCCAGCAGCACTACCCGTGTTTGTAAGAGTTGCGTCTGAGTTGTCAGCATCTATCCGGAGTCCGGAGCTCTTAATTCGTTTGAAGACAGCATCTAGGCTGCCGCATCTTCTCACTCTGCAATACTGTGCGCCGCAATATCATCTCCATAATACGCCACAACATACAGTCGTTTTTTGGACTCAGCCATCAGGTGTCAGATATATTGCCAAATACTTCTACATGCTACAGGCAACTGACAATTCAGTAACATCACCAGTATCGTCCCTCAGGTTAGTATAATAAATCATCAAATAGAATACGTCAGTCCCGGGTATTTGTAAGCACGTTGCTTTTAGAGTTCCTTCGACATCGTGGCTAACTTTTGTTGATTACAATCGATTTCGCAATAGTTTTGAGTCATCATCATGTCTACTTCAGATTTTGAAATGTTTCACGTGTTATTTTGTTGAGTCTGACGTGATATTCACTTGAGCTACGAAAAGTTTTTCCGCTTGTTGTGACGATATTAACTGTTCCACAATTTGAGTCAACTGGAAGTCCATTCACCCTTGATTTCGATTGCCTAGTACAGTGTTAGTAACCATCCCACAATTAAACTGGCACACATTTCAGTGATTCACCCACGGAATCCTCTTGCACACTATGCTTTTGTGGTCAAACTGATGAACGCTTAACTTTTCGAACTCTCTCATTGAGAACATTTCAAAATGTTATGGGGCACCCATCGCCAACGGACCAGTTCTGTTTGACTGTGGGACTGCAAATCAACCGGTGGAAGAAACATGCACAGTCTGCTGAGGTTTTTTGATCTGTTACTCTTTACCTGGGGTGTACAAACTTTAATTTTTCAAAATTTACAGAACGCACAGATACCTCGAATAATGCAATGATTGTCGCGTTCATTTTCATTCACGTCTGTGCGGTTTTTCGTTTTCATAACGAAGTCACGTATGAAAATATTTTAAAACAGAACACTCTTGAGTTTGCTATAGACGTATTAGAGTCCATGGGTGAACGTAACTTTTTAGAATATAGGCAATTCATGACTAAGAGGTCGATGTGCGATGTGATATGAGTTAAGTTTGTATTCTTCACTCATTAGGTTGTATGAGATTAGGTTAAGTTCACTGGATGCACAATTGTGGCGTGGTTTTGCTGTACGCCGTGTAAGTAGTTCGCCAAGCGTACCAGAGATGTGTATTGGTCTACTTAAGTTTCACCGTGTTACCACAGATGATGACTGGCAACAATCACGATACAAGTGGTGTTATATCAATAAACTTTGGTCATTAAACAACCAATCGTAACATAGAATTGTTAAAAGTGAAGTATTGAAACAACATGCCGTATGAGATTCTAGATTAGTTGCAGACTTACTGACAAACACACGCTCACTGCGATGGCAGTTCTGAGTAATTTCATTAGAGCTTTAATTAAAACAGGGCCGTATAGCTTGAACGGTGTGAACTAATCGGCTGGCCAATAGTTGACCGATACAATACTTGACATGAATGTCATCATGGAACTATAAAAGCATGGGTAGAGATAGTAATGTTGTAAATTGTCTTGGAAAATGTGGCTAACCATTAGGTTTGTTCTCGGTGTTCTTCTCTTGAATCAGATATCCGCACCAAATGTCGCAGGTTAGTTTCAGAACTCAGTTAGCTAGAGATTAGAGGATTCAGCTTAGGAAACATTTATTGGGCAATTTGGAATTTACTTATATGGAGAATATTCTAGAAAGCCTGCGAGATACATGACATAATAACTTGAACAGATTTGGAAGGAATTTCAATGCATAGAATAAAGCAGCTGTAGTTGGCATAATTATTAACCGTTACAAAACGTGTCTAATCGCCCGAACTATGCGGATATCTTGACGTGGTGGGCTGTTATCCACCGTGATTTGCAACTCCAAGCTGGTTAGGAAATTATTTTCCAACCAGAAACAGTCATATTAACCAGTAATCATGACCGAAATGGATGAATGAAGGAAAGCTGCTCAATTATTGAATTGTGGGAAATCAGATGCTGATAATTCCGTAATCCAGAGTTCATCCCGTGGGACCCATTGGCTTCGTCTCATCGGGTACACGTAAGTGTACAGCGTAGTTATGTGATAAAATGTAGCTTGTTCACGAATGGCACGTGCAGAATGCTACGTTCAATATTCAACAGAAGAAATGCATACTGACACGAGGATCTTCCTATGTGAAATTTCATAGAACAACTGGTTGCCGTCCTTGCTGCATTGAACACAAAGAGTGTGTGTCTGTTTATCAGCCAACTGACGAAAGCATTTTCTTTATACTTCTCAAAAAGTGACGTCAGCAAATATAAGATCGTTGATTATAAAACGTGGTTAAAGTCTACTCTGTGTTAACAGTTGTCTAAGTTGCCTCATTTTACTTAAAATTGCCATAGGATAACGCTGAAGTGTATTATGTATCCGAAGGCAGTATTCGCCTCTCTGTTCTTTTGATATGATCGCCGTGGCGATCAAATATGTAATTCATAGTACAGTATGGTTTGACGAGGAAATGGACGAATATCAGCATGAACACCGCTGGCTTCCCAAAAACAAGAGAGGTCATAGCTGAGGTTCTCGATTACGATGATCACAAACATTCTAGAAGCTGTCGATCTATTTTCAGGTTACTGATAGTTCGACATGTAACCCTCAATTTGGGCCAGAATGCTTCTGTATTTGAATTTGGTCGTTTGTTTGGTTGCTTTGTGGAAGCTGCATGTTATTTCTAATTACCTTGAATACACCCAAATTCATGGGTTATTATCATGTTTCCACCTTCAGTAGTGTTCAAACTATTGACAACAGATCATGATAGTAATCCGCCTGTTGCAAGACAATAACTGTCTCAGCATGAATATAAAATGCATGTTGGTTGTATTAAGTAGTCTATTGCGCCTAAACCTGAAAGTGTACGCTATTAATTGCGTACGTTACTCACATTTGATGTTAATTTTCAATTTACCCTTCTATAGCTGTTACTGGTATATATTGCTCTAACATTTTCCATGCGTCACCAGCAATTTCTTCGAGGGATAGCGCCATCACGTATAAACATGCTTGTGTGTTCCGGTGTATATCTAAAGTTTTGAGAGACAAGTGAGGAAAGGGTTTGAGATGAGCATGTTAACCCCAAAGAGCAGTAAATGTGCCCTCTCTTAGTAAACATCAAAGAGAGCTGTACGTTATGTATGTAGTCTACCTGTATGAATCTAAAGTGACTCAAAAAACCTTTTAGTCAACGATATGCTTATTACCCAAGGGACCTCCTGGTCATCAGAAACTACTAAAATCAAATCATACAAGTCCACGAATTAGCAGAAGCGTCGTTAATCAGTAAAAAAGGGTTCCAACAACGTCCTATGAATAATTACATGTTTAATTAACAGTTTGGACCGTAGATCAATCTATTCTTCGAAATTGTGAACAAACGCTGTTTGCAGACCGCAGACATTCTCCAGTCTGCCAGTTTGCCTCAGGTTTGGTTCACTAGTATTTATCAGTACATTTTTAATCACCTGGAAGGTTTGAAGAAACCAGCTCTCCAGTCAAAGAGTGTTTATTGATAAAACCGCAAAAAGAATGAGTCCCATGTTTCGATATTATCTTCAATTTTTGCCAGTATACTTGATTTTTGGAATTGTGGGCAAATTCATGGAAAAAATGATTCATTTTACAACCCTCCGCTGCATATGCTCTTCAGGATATGTGGAAAAAATGATGGGTAAATTGCTCCAACACAGTTCTATCTAACGTCAGCCTGACAGTTTTCAGCTCTTGCAGGCAAACTCTCTAACTGTAATGCTCCGTTCTTCATTTGGTTCCACACATTCACATCAAGTGCAACAATCATTAAATTCCCACTGTTCACAAGTTGCTCTCCTGTTTCATCGATGAGTGTAACATGTCAAACGTAGAGTCGATGGATGAGTGTGAATTCGCATATGCTCAAACTGTATCCCAGTACCATTTGATCGCACACCTAATTTCGTCGAAGTGATGTATCAATGGCGCGCACCAGCAAAGACGAACTATTTTGAAAAAGCTAGCTAAAATGTTCGTATGAATATGACTCTTTGAACGTTTGAAACTGGTCCCCACAGATCAACGTAGCTATATGATCACTTTCATCATTTATTGCCAGTAGTGAAGCAACAGAGACAACTCAAGCAGTGAATATGAGCCCAACGTTCAACCTTAGACACAACAAGATGGCTTGTTTTAATAAACCACAAAATGATCACTTGGTTTCACTAAACAAGGTTCAGATGATCTGGTGTGCTTGAAGCATACGATAGGCATTGCTGCCAAGTCTGTGTTCCACACCACATGCCAAGACCGGTCGAGCAAGACGATCTTCCACCACAAAGGCGCTTCTGCTTACGTGCGTGCAACCTTACACTGTCAGGTTTCCACGGAGGGTACTGCTTGATATGCAGGTTCTAACCTGTCAGTCTACAAAGCAGGCGAGACTTAACGTCCGCGAGCGATTGTTCTAAACTTCCAAAATGATAAGCCTTGTGTCTTCCCAAATTTTCTACTGGAAGCTTGTAGGCCGTGAGAATCTGGCAAAAAGATTAGTGATAAAAAACTATTGAGGCATGGAAGCACCAAAATCATCATCGAAAACTTCACTAAACTCTTCCACCCAGAGAATGTCTGAACTTGACAAGTGGGGTACAACGTGAACGTCCTCTATCGAATTTCTCTGGCGGCGTAGTCTACTGTTTGTCATTGATTCGTCAATTAGTTGCTCTTCAAAATTTGTTTGTTTCAGATGCAATTATGGGTAATAATTTTTGAAATCTCCGTGTATCCAAAAATATCACTTATATATTTGAGCGACGTGAACTTCAAACGTTAACACCAAGAGATTTTGGGTAACAACTGGTGTGGCTGCGTAGCTCAGCTGGTAGAGCGCTTGCCGCGTTGAGGCATGCTGTGTCTGTCGCTGATTCGAATGCAGCCGAAGCCCTGACTTCCAACAGTTGGGCCTCATCTAAAAAATAATTGTCCGACTAATCATTGTGAGTGATTTCATTCTAAGCAATATCTAGTTTGTAGAGGTAAATCACAATTTCTAATGAGGAATCACTTTCGATTTCAAGCTGCTTATTACCATATATGATTCCAAGAAATTCATTGTTTCAGATACCAGTTTCAATGTTCTTTTTTATCACTAAATTTGGAACGAATAGAAAACGTTTTGTTTGCATTCATAGTTAATGTGGTTTGACGTAAAATTTGTAGTTAGCCAAGCGGAAGCAGAAACGCGGTAGTAACTTACGTACGATAAGTAAATAATTTTGGTAAGAATGACATAATGAACGATGGAAGTTAGATACGCAAGTGTATATTCTCAACTGTGGAAAAGCTGGACTTCAGTTGATTGCAAATCAGTGAAAGCCAGTCATGTCAACAGGCAGCAAAGGTTGTTTCCGTCGCCATCAGGAATCCAGCTGAAAACAAGATCATTCATAATTGGTTCTGCTTAAACTTAACTGTTGCAAGGCTACTTCCTAGAGACCACATTGTCTGTAGGTAACACATGAGGTGTTGCCTTTCTTACACACGTTAACTGTGAACTGGATGCACACACAAATTTTAACATGTGTTGTTTATTACGGATAGGTCAAGGTTGAACAGTCGTTCGTAACTGCAGAAGCGGAATTTCGGTGTAGATACCCAGAGAATGGCCAGCTCTGACTGGTGGTTCGATTCAGCTGCATAGATTACTCTGATTCACTTGGCCATACCAAGTGCACAAATATTGCTCATGTATTAGGTAACAAACCATCCATCGATTTTCACACGGTGCATTTTAACAATATCAGACAATGTATGCACTTCAACCTAACGTGGCTCACTATATACCACTACTTAACCAGAGACTCTACCGTGTTTCATCTTTATAAAAAGTAATCGTCATTTCGGTGTTCGCGCACACACAAACCAATCAGCATAAGTCCCACGATATGATTCCTGTGTTAGTGATAATTTGCTTCGCTTGGCAGTGAAAAAATATAGCTGTATATTAACACAACTGAGATCTCAACAGTTAAATTTGGGATACGATAACGATGATGGAAATCCCTGTTAGCCATGTTGTGTAGCAAACCCTGGACTTAGCAACGTTTGGCGATCAGATAAGATTCACTTTGATAATGGTTTGATGGAGTAAGCGGGGTTATTCCGATCAGAACTTGGTACATAATAACTCCAATAAGTTACAATATAAGGCGAGACTCATGATACAACCTGGGAAAGTTCAGTTGAACTGGCTAAAAACGAGACTTGTATGCATTGTCAGTGTTTTCGTACAAATCTTTGTAAATAATGCACTTTGTGCCCTACTGGACTGAATTTCCCGCAACCGTTAGTTGGTAGTTCATTCCAACGACAGTGACTATCTTTCAGGACAATCTCGAACGTAATATTATCAAATTGCCGTACTTCCTTCAGAAGCTGTGACTATTGGTGAGTTGATGCAATCTCTGCAGGTGCAGGTACTAGCTATATTTAGAAACATGCGGTTTGTATATGATGGGTGACCTGACTTTAATTTGCATCGTTTATTGCTAAATACTGCGAAACATAACTTTCCCGTGAGCCATATTACTACGAGGGGAATCGTTAATCAATTGATAGTTTAAATGTCCAGGATGCAAGTTTACTAATTCTGTGTTGTCTTTCATATTCAACAGCTGAGAGGAATTTCCTTGTCGGTATGCTTCTGAATAACCAGCAACAGTGAACCAATAACCAGAGCGTTCAATTGTTGAGTACGGCGTTTTATGTGAACTTATCCCTTCGAACGTTTGTTTAAGCCTATCAGCGAAATCGTCATCACCATTACAGGCGCATATTACAATTTCATTGTTCACGAATTGCAATGTTTTGATCGGCTGAGCAGGCAAATGGACTCCGTTGAAACAGCGTAAGAAAACTGCTGGTTTACAAGAATCTATCTTGAACTCCGTAATCGTAACTTCATCAGAGATCGCGCTGTTGCAAAAGGATGATTCACCAACACCCTCAGATTGTTCGCCGGAGAGGGAAATTAAATAATTTTTATTTTCTCCTGAAATTTTCACATTCAAAATGCAGCAATTATCCTTTGTAAATTGATGATGCAGCGGTTCCAAACAAGGAAAAAAAAGGCGAGTAAAATAAATTTGCATATTGGTATGGTGATAGGTATTGGACATAAAATGCACCCAATCAGCTGTTTTATGTATTTGCAGCATTTATACTCTGATCTTGGTTGTCTACCCATAGAGTAGGAGAAGCTCAAAACATCATTTTTCCCCAAAGCAGGCGGACCTGCATGGCGACCTCAGCCAAAATTCTTAGTTACATGCATGTTTTCAAGTACCGTAACCCCGACATTCCACAGATGGCCACATACAGGGAGATGTTAGAAAGCAGCAGTGGTTAGCTGGAATTTGCCGTTATACATAAACGTGATGCGGAGTATTTTATTGTAGGTTATATGAAAATCATGTTCAGACAAATCCCAAGATATCGATTGAATGAAACTGATCGGTCCCCATTCCACGTGCTTAACATGTGTCGGAGACTGCTTGTAATGACTCTTAATGAAACTTTTTGAAAATCAATCGTTATTTATGAACCCTGTTGAGGCTCAAGTATTCTTCAACGTTTGAATCAACTCGTGAGTGCACAACTTCACATAAAATAACATTGCAACGGTCAGCAGACAATCTCGAAGGTAGACTGATACCAGCATTCAGGGCATTGCACAGTCATTGCTAAACCATCGCAAACTGATGCGACTCACAGGGATTCTGTAATCACGGTTTGCAGTCAGATTGCACAAAGACATTTTTCTCACTAGTGTACCTGAAAACAAACGAAGCTCACAAGCGAACAGATCCGAGTCGACCTGGGGCTCGCCAACACTAAGAAATCAGAATAGCGATTAGTTGCAACGTTGATGTTGATTGTTCGTTGAATGTGCATTTGCTTCAGATGATAGAATCAATATTGTAGAAGGCAACATAGCACCGGTCATTATTATTCGCAGATAAGTACCAGCCCAATAGAAATGTTCAACGTATCTATTGTTTGTTCCCTGCAGACGACTAACGCTCCTCTAATAAACGGGAATGACTTCCATCACCCGAAAATTTGCACATCAGTTTTCTTGAGGTTTCAGCCCAGTATGCGACAATGACCAAGAAACCACAGAGGTGTATTGACAAAAATGTGGAATTACACATCAACTTTCATTCCTAGAGATAAGGAACTTTGCAAACGTCATGAACGTTTTCAATTACAATGAAGCAACTCATCTGAGATGCAAAATTTTCCATATCAAAAATTGTATGTCCCACCTGCGATCCCAACCGAACGGACGCACGTTATTAATAAACAAAGTTGCAGCGTACGGCCATCCGTTCCCGCGAACTTTCTACCATTTACAAAACATTTATTCGACATGGAGATTTCAAGTACGCTGCGCTTTAGCATCAATGTCAGTTAATCTGGCATTGTGACATAATCAATCTATTTACAGCAGACGTGAAAAGTATCAAATGAAAATTTGTATAGGCAAGCTTTGGCTATCTCATATATGACGAATGCGACTACAAAGTCGAAGCTTACTCAAAGCAATTCAGATAATACTTCCTGCTAAAAAAGTTGCTCAGAAACACAAATATGTAGTTTTTCTCGAAACCCGATACACGTAATTTTCAGTGGGCGTCACGGCAGAAATCATTGTTGATTTATAAAAATCTCTCAAAAAGTCATTCGAGTTTCAGACTATAGTTTTCTACGAGGCCTTAACAACGCTTGACGAATGTAACACTTTCTAACACGTGTTAGCAGACCTTTGACTACATGCCATAAACTTGTGACTGCAACGTTTGCATCAATTACGCCATTACTGCATGTTTCATAATGCAGCAAAGTTGGCAACACACGAATTGACGATCGCAGATTCAGAAGTTTGGTTAAACAACAAGGTCGCATTGCCTAATTTTCAGTCTTTTTGAAGTTTATATCGCACATCTCATTTTTATCATCTCACTGTTTTGAACGACAGTAACTTGGACTGTGAAGTAAACGGTTTCTGCACTGAACAATTTAGATGCGATACCCGACGAAGAAATTAAGTTTAAGTGCAAATTTTAACAATCGCGATTCCGTGGTAATTGATGGCCGCCGAAAGATACCTGTTGTGGTTGCTCGGCTGTGGTGTTAGCAATCTTATGAATGTTCAACTACATTTGTTCAACGAGTCTCTTTCGAGAAACCATCGATAGTTGCTTAAACGTAGAATCGATAAATGATTCATTATACGTTGGGGTTTATACTATTTTGAACTGAAAATTACCCAGATTTGGTAGCAGCTTTGTAATTCAGAGGTACCTTTCAGCTGGCCCACTTTAGAAGGAAACACTATACTGGCGTTTTGCTCGTCAGCAGTGCAGGTCAGAATGTGCCTTCGGGTCCTGGCACTTATAGTACCACGGTGCTGACCCAGACGCTAATAGCTTCATAAAATATGTGACCAAATGACCGTGTCTACAGGATAGGGCACAGCACTATGTGAATAGTATCCAGCTTGCCTGCTCATTTCGAAAGCAGACTAAAGATAGTTGCTCCGACGTGATTCCATTGCACACTGAGTAGAGTGATCGCCGTTTCTGCTCATATTGTCTCTTTCGCTGGTTTGACTTCATCGATATTTCACATTTCTGCAACTGTGTTTTCGTCAAGTTTGAAATAGTTAACTAGCAACACTTTCCCATTACGATTTGTAACTGCCGGTTTTTATTTGTGAAGGCAATGTGAAAACGAGTTCAGCGTTAAAATATTATCTTTCTGATAGAGTAGTCAAATAAGTAGTGTTGAAATGAAGTAAAAGTTCACGCTTACCTGTTTGTTTCAATTCGCTGTCGTGAACAATTCAAATTAACTCCCGTGGGTGCAAACTAAGTTGTAAACTGTGCCTCGCAACACGCTGAGTGAAGAATTACGGAAGAAAAACAAAATACTGAATAAGTGATAGGTATATGGGGAATGAAAATGTGTGCACGTCTAAGGAAATCAGTCACTACAGCGGACTGATGCTCACGAGAAATGTAACTGATAATTCTCTCCTAAGTTTATACACCGATGACCAGAAACTATTAGGCCGGAAGCAAAGGTCTGCGTAATGTATCATATTCGAGGATAATGGCGACATATTAACAGTATAAGTGATGTGGTGAGTATACCAACTGTATGAAAAACGACACACCATCACATTTCAGTCATTATCAAGGAAGAAATTGGTAAGCGTTGTAAACTTCAATTAAAAGAGTAATGTGCTTATGGAAAATCGTCGTTAAGTAGAAGTTAAAAAGCTGACCAACAATTGGGCAGGACGGACCACATTCTTGGGCCATCGACTGTATCTGTTTCTTCTCTGCCGGGTGAAACTGAACATCATCATAGTAGACCTACATTTTTTAGTATATCGTCGAACGCTTTTGTGAAGCCAACTATGTCCTACATAAAAATTGACAATAAAAAACTTAACTTCATTTCAGTACGAGTTGTCTCATGATTTTCTTACAATTGCCAGATCCGAAATCGTTCGAAGATGGTTTGTTTCAACATTAATCAATAGTTCTCAAATCAACCTGCTGAAATCTCACACAAACACTGCGGAATTCCATTCTGCTATTTTGCCTCAGTGTTTATTTTTGGATATAAGTATGAAATACATATTAGTAATGTCGGTAATCGTTAATTTCCTAACACAATTACAACAAAAATACAATATATTTTTAGTTGCACCATCAACAATTTGAGCTATGTTAGTTCGTCTATAACAGCAAAATGCATGAAATCTGCCAGTCGATGCGTCGCCTAAGTGATTTACTGATCATTGTTGTAGTCCTGTTTTGTATGATCGACCTGCCGGTTTTAATGCAACGGGACTACAAAAATTTGGCAATCACTATACTGACGGTAAACAGTCATTTCGTCAGTGTGGCAATTTTGGCGAGTTATCAACACTTGTACTTATTCTGTATTCAGAATCGTAATGGAATATAGAAAAAAAACCTTTCCGGCAGACTTCTCTCTGATGAATTTTACTGGCTAGTTTCATTTTATGTTCCATCTTCGGTATGTTAATAGCCAACTGGACATTTTTTAAAAATCCTAAGAAATTTTGAGTGACAATGCAGACAAATGTAGAATTACAATTGGAGGAACACTGTTTCTTTTCTCTGGCACGAATAAACCAATGATGAAATTTAATCACTAGTACACTCGCTCTTTCTGAAACTACTCATAGTCTTCAAAATTAGGTTTTACGTCACCTGTTCCTTTCTGTCACTTTTACCACCTAAGAAGTCATCGACAACTACTTATCTATAATATGCATTTCTTCAAGCGATTCCAATTAAATTCTACACACTGATGTTAAGGTGATTTGGCAGATCACCTGGAGATGTTGAGATTGTGCGTCAAATTTGTTGGCTACATAGAGCTGAGACAGTAGCGTTCGAAATTATCATTAATATTCGTGTTTGGGGCAGAAGTATCTAGAGAATAATCGCATAAAAAGTAACCACTAACTAACCCTGAACGCGTAAGCGAAAAAAGTTAACTTTTACTGTGAAAATACCTGACCATATCTCTCGTCATCTATCCTTAACTTGCTGTATGGTTTAACATGCTCAAGTGATCTCATGGCTTACCAACCAATCTTCTCTACAGAAGTTTGTCGTCAAGTCTTCTCATTTCCACTAATCAGGAAGTGATTCTCAACGAAGAAATAATCTCGTGAATATAATTACTCTTGCAGGCAGCAGGTAACTGATAATTGAGAAGCATGTGGCTACTGCACTGAACTAAACCAACGCTAGGCTTCACGTCCTGACTCATATACTGGCTGCCGAATGCTATCATCGAAAATTAGAAACAGAACTCAAGTCACCCTCATATTTCATTTGATATGAAATTGATTGTTGTGTTGATCAATGAGAGAAAATGTATCCAAAAATTTTAGTGAGAAAAATAAGGTAATGGTGAAGAGTGAGGGGATGTCAACTTCATACTTTTACTCAAAGTTGATGGCATCAGTCAACTTCCAGCTGAATGAACGGCCATGCTCGAAGAATATTTTGGATTAGACTTTCCATCTAACTCAGTTGTTAACGGTTGATCTAACTGGATCAGATTGCATTGGAATGATTTCCTATTTGAAAAAGCAAGCAATGAGCAGTATCTCGAAAATATACCATAATTTTTCTATCCTAATGTTCGCTTTTAATTATCACTGACATGTGTATTAGGCGTTTGACAATTTTGCTTGGCGACCAAGCCGTGACTGGCCTAATGGGTTCGGCAACCGAGAGAACCTACACATTTATTTGGAAACTGGACGATCCTTTATTACGCTGAAGCACGCAGCTATAATTTTGTCTAAATTTACCAGAACTGTTATATGAATAAATAGTATTGGCTAACTGCCTACACAGTTATTCAATCCATTTTATCCATGATCCCAGAATGAACCAGTTTTCTATTTATTGCGTTTGCCACATAAGACAATTTCAGGCTAATTAACCTGTGCGGTTCCTTTACCATGATTTTCCTGAAGATAAGGATTGAAACATTATAGAGACCAGATATCACTGATAACAGTTCTGCATTTCTTTTCAATGCGATTGAGTTCAGCTAACTTGCAGAAATAAGTTTTGCAGAGTCTCTCAATAGGTCAGCTGCTGAAACCTCGTTTTTTATCTTGATTGTACGAAAGGAGCGAACTGGCATGTCGAAGATGTTGTCCACGTTTTCAATATGACTACATCATTGGGAAAAAGGATAACTTGTTCATGAGATACTTCGACAGTGATCGAATGTCTGTGCAGTTCACATGAAACCGATATAAAGAAATCACTCTTTCGAAGCAAAACCTAAGCAACCAGTTCCATGGAGCAGTTCAGAGGAATACTGCTAAATATTAAGTATGGAGTGAGAACATATATGTATTTATATAACTAATATGTACAATCGTTGACCAGTATATGAGTCAATTTCATACTGCTGTCATGTTGTCGTTAAATAGCTTCAGTCAGGTGACTAAATTTCAGGCCTGCCGGTTAAAACGACTAGCATCCTAGATATTTTAATCGTCAAGAGAAGTGGCTGTTCAATTTGGGTGCAACAAGCGGTAACTCATTATCACTTATCTAATGTTTTTGCAATTGTCACCTTTAGCAAAGGGTGATCTGTTCGGAGTAAAGTAACATGCAGTTTGACTCAGGTTGCGTTTCTGTCACTGGTTAATGTACAGCGAGTCTCAAATGTATGCTTTCCATCATTTTTGTGGGGAAAGAGACTTGTTTACGGAATTCCAAAGGTCATCATATGTTTGAGTGAGACATTACCTGCAAGCAATCTTAAGCTGTTTAGGTGCAGCCCTAATGACGTTAAAAGGAATAATGAGATGTTCAAGGAATGCAGGAGGATTTTGATCATGAAATATTTCTGGCAAGGTGTAGGAGTTTTTCGGGTGAGATATAAAAGTGACCTAGCCGACAGATAGCTTGCCACAGACCGAACAATCACTTGTCCTACATGAGCCAAAAAACGTATTTGTGTGCCCAAGGTAGGCATGGGTTTATTACTGATTAAAGCCCTGTCGTAGCCAACCGACCAAGAAGGGCTATTCAGGGAACTCCAGGAAAGTGCTTACTTAAATCTATTTCGTTTTAGACCAGACAAGGAGCCGCAGCTTACACAGTAAACGTGCTTGAACACTCCAATCTTCGGACTGCCGAAATGATTGCACACGCCTCTTTCCATGGGAAATTATAATTAATTAACGACTAGTCTTTTCGACTCGCGGAATGTGCTCACAAGGTTTGACTGGTCTCATGGTAGCCAATTTTGACTAAACGGGATCGAGGATCAATTCGAAGTGAAGTAGTGAAAACTGGGCATAAAATGAGCGTACAATTTGCCACTACTTTGACAAGAAACGGAAGGCCGATCAACTATAAATACTTCACTCCTTTACAGATTATTCCGTTCTGTGAGGGGCACCTGTTCACATAAACTATTTTTTGACACCCTCTGTGTCATTCTGTTATCATGCAAGACACCGACATCACCCATTCTGTACTGCTCTGAGTTTGCGTACTTTTTGTTTCAGTGTATATGAAGCTGATGACTGGTAAGTGATCACTGGTGTATGTATTATGAATGCGTGGTTAAGGTTACGTACAGTTGGATCATAATAAGTAGTCCAGGTCAAGTTATGATGGATTCAGTATGTTTTCGAGCAGAAAATTAATTCAGCCACAGTATCTGAGTTAAGGTGTGAGCAGATTGTATGCCTTTGATATAGATCATTCAATTATTTTT
>QNGE01007191.1:0-24831 GCA_008508345.1 Paragonimus westermani | reverse complement strand
AACACGGTTGCCTCATGAATGGAATGGCCGGAGTTCAAATCCCGGTCGTGCCAGCGAGGATATGCACTACTGATGAGATCTAATAAGAGCGAAACTCGAGTCTAGTGCTTCTTTTCGAAAGAAGGTGTCTGCAACGTCGTCTATCTGAATGCGAAGGCTGCGATCACCTATGAGTGATGGTCAACTTGAAAACAAACCAAATCTCCGACTACTCATCAGTAAACTTATTTTTCTTGTGAAAATTCATGTGCAAAATGCTTAACTTCGGCTCAATGGACTGACGTTTTTATACTGTTTTGCAACAGTTAACATTTTCTTAACAAATTCCATCTCATCAAAGAGTTCACAAACCAGAATGTGTTTGTTGACAACAATTATTTTCTGCTGAGCATATGAAGCTTGGTCACTTTATAGTGATGTAGTTGGGACATGAATATTAACCTCGTCGACAATTTGCTTAGGTTACCTGATCGCTTTCCATGTTTCAATTTTATTTAGCCACTTGAGTTTTGTTTCTTTTATGTGATACCCTAATCCGCATGACTGAGGACAGGTGTAAGTCGGATCGGGAACGCATTGGAACACCGGTGCTCCGCGTTAAACACGATTCGGAAAATTAAAAGCAACGTATTCGTAGTACGTAGAACTATCGCTTGCAACGTTAAGTTGTATTCCTGTTAAACGGTTTGACACATTTGTGGATTAAGAAGAGACCCAAATGTGAGTTTTTCGAAGTTGGGTCACTCCTGACTAGTAGAAATGTGAATAGTCTACTGCTATTCGTGAACGGTTGCGTACAACAATTCATCGGAAGTAAAACCACTTTGCTTACGAATAAGGGAGACGACAGAAGAATGAAATGAATAGTTGAAGTTACTGGTTTAAAAGAAATAATGTAGAAGTGTACTACGTATATCATTTTTTCAGCTCACTGGCCCACAGTTCACAAATTTCAGGGGATTTAGTTAAGAGTTTCGTACGAGCTGCACAAGAGTAGAAGAAGGCGCTACCTACCTGGGTGGTATTTTTGCAATGTGACCGGTGCCAATGAAGAGATCGTCAGATTTAAAGATGATGCACCGAACCGCTAACAAAAATTTCCAATTGCATCCATCCTCACTATATTTTATCAAGAAACTTCTACCAGTAAAATTTCGATTGAACAACAGGATATTCCATGAGAGTGATATTAGTGACTGAGCAACAATCACGGCGAAAAGTTTTCGGATGGAATCTTACGAGTTAAACCGTTACGCTCGACCGATGTTACGTTGTCATCGTGCAGTGAATTTTTTACGGAGGTTCGGTTTTAGGTTTTAGTTGTTTCATTAATCTCTGGATGTTGAATAATATTCAAAAAACGTCGTAAGATGTGATGGTTAGCCAGTGTGATAAAAACTATAGGAGACCTTTCACTAAGCTGTAATTGCTTAAAATTTCTGTACACAAATAAGATGCAACATCCATTTTTATGAACCGCTTCACAAGAGCGGCTGTTTTCGTTAGTTTTCTGCCTGTGTTAACAAAGTCTGGTTCGCATAACCTGGAGAACAGTCTGGACAAAAAACTGCAGAAAATTCGTTTGAACTCTCACTCTTCACAGAAGTTTAGTAAACAATGTATCGAAGTGAAAATGAACACAGTAGACACCAACGACTCTGACTATATCAGATGCAACTCTGTGTGGGCGACTAACCTGGTAAAACCAGTAATACTGAACAACTTTGAAAAATGTTCTGCCGTTTACATGCGAAATCTAGGGCCATGATCTACTTCGTTTTCTTTGAGCACAGCTCAGTGAAACGCTGTCCTGTTATAACTGCTTTAACTGTCGTCTTATTACTGGTGTTCAAGGTGTTTATGTAATTGCATAAACCACAACACATGAAAGGTCAATCAGCTTTTCCTTCCTTTAATTGATTAGTAGTGACATCTTGAATGCACTTAAGTATTTGACTCGCCAAAACGCTGGCAATTTTTTTAATCACATTCATTCTTCCAGATTTGCCGTGTTTTTTTTCACGCCTCAGTACAGTTCCACAGTTAGTTGTGAACCAGTGGCTGAATTTCTGTGCTGCTAACACTGCACAATGTCCAACATGACCTAGAATAATCAGTGATATCGACAGTAGGCTTGAAAAATTCGCTTTACCCAGAGTGGTGAACATAGTTTGCGAATTCCAGAAATCGCTTTCTATCTACTAACGAGAACAGCTTATTATAAAGTGTATGGATGGATTTATAGTCTTACAAAGGATAAATGAGAACGTATGATTATCTAAATTAAACCGTCTAGATTTATCCTTAGTTATGCCAGATTGTCAAACAATAAGCGTTACTGCTCAAAAACTGATTTTGCGAAGTAGAAATGGTTTGCATTAAATGCCTGCTTTAAAGATTCAAACCTTCCTGATTTGTGTGTGAAACTTTTGGAGAAGTCGAATGAAGCACTTAAGGCTATTCAGTGAAAGCCTCCAGTAAACCGAAGTAAAATGTCCGTTTAACGAATATGCCATTAACAAGGCAAAGGTTATTTAACTGAGCAAACGCGATAACTTCCGCTGTTGCGTTGCCTTCTAACAAATCGATATATAGAACACAGTGTGGAGCAAACGAGGACCAAAATATTGGTGGTACTTGTTTTCCAATATGTATGAAATAATGACGCGCTGGTTCTCTGTCACCTCAGAGGTCCTGATTCCGAATAGTCGTTAGGTGGCTAGTAACTCATCTTAGTCAGTGTGAAAGTATCTCAGTGGAACCGCAAACACGACGTCAAACTGTCTAACAGCAACCGGTTTGATACCTGGATTCCAACTTTTGTCTTGTGTTTTTGTCTTGCAGTATTTTAACGTTATTGACACAGCAAGCCACGAGCAACAGAAAATCGTCGGTTTGCATTCTTTTTCGAAAGTTATTAACACTGTGTCGCATTACGTGACCACCCGTAAGTCGCAGTCGAAAGTTTACTTGGAGAGCTTCCTGGGATAGTTTCCTGGCTCAGTGTAACTTTGAAACCGAAAGCTACTTAGCAAGCGTCCCAACTCGTGAGATACGTTTATCCGTAATTCATAGTTAGCTTGTACAAATAGAGCTGGGCACGGCTGCCTTGATGAACAAGGTATCAGATGTTAGCCGTCTGTGAGATGTAAATCAGCGGAAACCTAGTTGATAATGGTTTGGAAAAGATTCGTTCGTCTTTCGTTTTTAGTTGGGGCATTGGCATTCCTCATCTACATGTGAATTACGATGACAGAGAGATAACAACTTTTAATTTTCCCTTCACAAAATATCAGCTGATGCTTTTTCTTCATGGATGTTTTACGCCGTCCTCAAGAGTGAAACCGGAAATCACAAAGGCGGTTCTCAGAACTGGTGTCCGAATTTGTAAAAATGTATCACTTTGGAAGATTTTGTACCTCAAAATACTGGTTTTTCTTCATGATTAGTCTGACGCTGAGGCTGCGTTGTTCTCTCTTTTGTACGTAAACTTTATTTGACTTTAAGTAAAATTTTCTTATGCGATTGATAGCTATTTTTAACAAAAGCTATGGCAACAAAACTCTGAAGATTAAGCAAACAAAAGCAACCTTATAAATTTCTCGGTCGGATTAGGAAGAATCTCCTTGTGAAAGAGAAATGTAGATAATTTTCCAGAGTGAACATTTTTTTCAGGCGAAATAACAAAATTCAAAAACATGAGCTCACAAAAGTGCACGAAATGAAACAGACAGCTTCTGCACGCACATTCCTGCAGACCGTAAATGTTAGTGTTTTTCTTGAGATATTTAGATATGGTGTGTTGGAAACCATTCGTTGTAAATATGTGTGCTAAACATTTTCACGGCACAAGACCATCTCTCACGAAAGGAACACGTAACGATTTGGGTCATACCAGATGTCTATGCAACAGCACGTGCAATCAACTTTTTTTTAGAAGGGAATGTCTGAATATTCGACCCTTTGGAAAGTGTTACATATTGTCCCCTCACAATGACCTACAAACTAGCTGATCGAGGAATTGTCGTTCAATCCTAACTGGATCTCAGTAGCCCCGGACACAACGGTAACTCTGCTGTACTGATTTTCAGTCAAGTTTCTCATGTCACTACACAAGAAACCTAACGCTCATCTCTAAAATAGTGTATATGTTTACATTTGCGTTTTCACAGATGTTTTTAAATTTCTCACCTGACTAGGATATGGACAGAAGTGTTTTTAAAGGCTGATGACCGGCAGCCATTTTGAAACAACCGCTCTACTTAATTATGTTAACTTTCTTGGCGTTCACACAAATGAAATCCAGTTATCGCATTGGGCTTGGTAAAATGATTGGATACCTCTAGTAACTCTCGATAAGACTGGATCAAAAAGGTGCATTTCTCAAAGTTAGACGCCAGCCCTCTATGAAAAACGACTGAAATCTGTGTTTATTTTTCAGGCTTTGGTTGTCAAAATTACGCTCGCTCAAGTTTTACATCTCTGCCTTCCTCTGTACTATTCAACAGATGCTCAGATGCTTGATCTGCAAACTTTGCGATTCTGCCGTAGATCTACAAGCGTCTGCTTTAAAGTTACCGCTGTTCAAATCCGAATTATAACTGAACACAGTCACCAAATCACCTGTAAAATCGAAAAACTTTGTAAACAAAGTCCGTTTTGGTGCCTCATATTCATTGCATTCAGGCTGATTCTGCTCTGTATGAGAGTTAGTAACCAATTTCGGTTTGATACGTTTTGTTATCGTCCATTTTAATCGATAACTTGCGCATTTTCTATTAAATTGCTCTTTCGTCCTAATGATTGATATTTTTCTTTCCACAATTTGAAAAAGGGAAATTTGGCGCTAACCTTATTAGATCCCTTGTTGAATGTGAACTTTTTTCTTCACGGATGACTAAGCGCCAACTTTGTTTTACTTAAATCAGATTGCTGGTTAACCTCCAGCAAACTGAGTATATACACATAGAAAAGTTCACATGAGTGGAAAGTCATGTCTGAGTATCTCCCGACAACTTGCTTTATTAAGAGACAAATGTGGCTTCATTATTCTTGTGAAACACTGCTGCAATAGTCAACATATGTGCGATCTAAACTTTCTACAAAATCCTATCCTATTAACTAAATTATTTTGGATTAAAGTAAGGTTGAGAAAAACTTGCACCGAAAATTATAACAGTGAAATAATGTTCGAACAAAATTGGTAACTTCAGATGAATCTCTTAATAATCATTTTTTTATTACTGATCAGTGGTTTGGGATTTGGTTTATTTTCATTTTGACCACCACTCACATTTGATCACAGCCTCCGCATTCAGATAGACTTTCCAGCCAGCCTCTTTCGAAAAGAAGCACTAGACTCGAGTTTCGCGAGGTTATCGATTGGTCAGTCTTCGGGTGTACATTTTGAATCACTGTTTCAAAAATATAGGGACGCCTTCCGCACCAAATCAGCAAGTTCGAATGGCGCTGAACGAGATAATCTGCTGTTGTGCAAACCTGAACAGGAAAGGAATGAACGATATGTCTGAAAACGTTCGTGTTTCCACTTTGGATAAGACTGTGTATTGTGTCGAGCAGATCGTAGGCGAACAATCCACAATGTTTAATGTCAGATACCAATAATTCAAGTTGGTCAACGACAACGCCGATGAACTGGTGAACTATGCCGTAATCCTCAGTCGCTAGTAGGAACAATTCGAGCTGAGCTCAATAGAGAACGGCCTGTTCAAATACTTGGCCTTGGTCTGCGATCTCAGTCCTACGCCGATGCCGATATACGAACCAGCGTCCTGAACAAAATGGAGCTGGGTCCTGACATAAATCCATATGGAACCACCGTTAAGTGTTAGGAGCTGTTCAACATTAAGCACCACACTTGCATGACTAAACATTTCTAGATAGGACGGCCGGTACGTACGACAAAGGTGATGCGGCCAGAAAGATCCAGTCCTGCAGGATTACCCTAGTCCGAGCGACCACCCCGGTAGCCTCCTAACTTCTGTTGGTGAGGTGGTGACTGGCATTTTATGCCACTACTCGTTCAAGAATCACATGTGCTAAAATCGCGACGACATAACGTATAAAGAAGGCAATACCCAACACTCAACTTACCGAAGCCTGCTTATCAGTCGAAGTTCAGACGTCTCTTAGCCAGGAAATAATCTACAACTTCGATTAGCATGTCGGCAACATTCAAATTTTATGAGACGATGAATATAGGTTACATCGTCCATCAAGGAATTTCCATTTCGACTTCGTGTAGACGGTTATTCCAACGTTAATATCACCTCAAAGCACACTCGAAGAGCTAATGGGAAACCACCATTTTGTCTAGCTTCTGACATAGCACAGAGTACATCCGGCTGCATCATGAAATTTAGAGATGAAATAACATGTGACATCCCTCTTTTTGGCGTTCACTTGAAATGGATATTCCACGGCAAGGACTGTCCAAACCTCTGAGTATTTGGTTTAGAATGGAGAGATCAGGTGCAACTCCTATCGACCATAGTGGATACAGCAAGTGACAATTCCAGCAATACTGTCAGTCGTCCGTCGATGCTTCGAAGCGAACCTCACCGACATTCGATGAACTAGGAGTCTGCAACAAGTCGAAGGCCATTTTGTCCTTACGTCCCGGCCTCAGACTCATTTCCCACCCACAGCGCCCAGTTCCGTATACATCACCACCCGTCGTGTACAGGGATTTAGTTGGTTACAAGAATCTGGAGCGCTTTAATCAGTAAACAACTTGGCGTAGGACGCGCCCATTGTGGTGGCCAAGAAAACAATTGGTACAGTCTGTACCTGCACCGATTCCTTCGCCGATTTCAATGACACCTATAATACCCACCAATATCCGTGACTACTCCGGAGGGTCTGTTTGCAAGACCAAACTGCGGTACATGTTTCGCCGAACTGAATCTTGTCGGCGCTTGTCTGAAAATGGAAGCTTCCGAGACCTCCTAGCACATGTTGACAACCAACACACACCGGGAGTTCTTTCAGTAAAATCGGCTACTATTTGACTTGAAGACTCTGCCAGCGACCTCCTAGCAGACCACGGACACGGCTCTCGCGGAAATACAGAGGACGGCAACATACTTGTACGTTATCGTTGTTATGAGGTCTGATGCTGACGTACACATGACTAGGCTGGATGAAAACTTTGGTTGCACCCTGGACTGTGGCTTTCGTATCCCTCGTGGCAAGTATATATTTCTTCACGCATTCCATCAAGTACCTTTAACAGGAACGGGTGCAGCCCAGATACTTGTAACATAGAGACAACCAACAAGATACCACCTCCGAACGAAGTTTCCTCACTCCGCCTATTTCTTGGTCGTATGGTTTATTACAGTGCGTTCTCACCGGCTGTGCTTTGCCTAGGGACACTCCTAAACAGTCCTCACGAAAAAGAAAATAAATTGTTCTGATCATCAGAGTGTGAATGGCGGTTAAAAAAATCAATTCAATCTCACGACTGGACACATTGCTGGTGCACTAAAACTCGAAGCTAGATATAGTTGTTACAGCCGATATGTCAAACAACGGAACGGACTTTCAATCAGTTGCCCGATGTCTCACAGATTCCTACCTCCTAACGAAATGAAACTACGGTCAAACTAATAAAAAGCTTCTTGAGACTGTATATGCTACGAAGGAATTCCACAAAATGATCTTTGGATGACATTTCACCCTGCTAACTGACTGTAGACCTCCAGTGACTGTATTTGACTCGAATCAATTGCAACACTAGTCAACTACTTTGCTTAATTATGATTTCGACATCAGGTACTTGTCTACATCATCCTTCGTAAGCCGACGCGCTGTCACGCCCAATCGAAACACAATTTGGCAAGAAAGGGGTGCAGGTGAAGTAACCTTGAACGTCGAAGCGGAGGTGAATCGCTGTCCTCTGTAATTTACGCTCTTCCACAGTGGTTCAGAAATTGACCCAAAGAAACCACCTGCTTTGAAAGATCACTAACTATCATCGCGTGCACTGGTCTGAGTCCGGATTCTATGCAGAGCTCCAGCAGTTTGCACAACGCTGCAAATCTTTGTCAGCTCTCAAAATCTGCATACTTTCTGCCAAACCTATGGTCGTTTCAAAGAAACTTCATGTTAAACATCCAGAAATCAACCAAAGGAAGGTAGCTGCACGCGGTTACTTTATATGGTCTGCAATGGATGGTGAATTAAAAAATCTGGAAAGCACATACTGAAAGTGCACTTTGGCTTCGAAGTCACACTGCGAAACACCATTGCGACCTTGGCCGGTCTCAATGGCTCTGTGTTCATACACACACGCCCATCTCACAGAAACATTGAAGGGACTAAGTTTCTTAATCAGCACTGACGACTACAGCCAAAAATCTGAGATTAGTACACTTCACAATGCTACATCGAAAACGACAATTCAACACTTACCTCAGCTATCCAGTCGATTTGGATACCCAGAAACCTTTGTAATGAAAAACATTACGCAGTTTGCGTCACGACACTTCGCGAAAATAGAAGCAATCACGTCACATCTTAACCGTTTCATCCTCAGTCAAACGACGCGACGAAATGATTTGTGGAAACTTTCAACCGGGTGTCACACAAAAAGTTAAAGGAGAGAAGACTATACCCGACACTTTGGAAACCTTCTTGTCAAATTATATGACAACTCTGAGACTCCAACCACTGACTGACATGTACCTTACGGAAGAGACGTTCAGTCAAATGTTTTAATTATCCTTCGACGTCATTCGACTCAATGTAAGATCGGCTTCTGCCAGGAATGATGAAAGGAGGACCAGTTTCGAAGTCATTATGGCGAGAAGTCACAGATATTCCAACCATGTGAAACTGTGGCGACCATTGACCACCGCAACAATCAACTTAACCGGACCTTCGGACAGGTTCTCAGCCGGTGAGGAAATGTGACCTAATAACTAAACGTTGGTATGCAGGTCTGGGTACTGCAGGAAAATAATCTGAACTCAGGTAGCTGTTCATCCGGGACTCACCGTTAGTAGAACCTATCTGAAGACAACTGCTGAACGTATTTGGCACTCGGGAGAGTTCAGAAAGTCTGACAGCGACAAAGACAGCCGAATTCCAACCATCTTCACTTTTACAAAGACGTTGACAGTATCAAATGAAAACATTGGCTCCTCCCGTCCAAATCAATCCCAGAATTCACACTTATCAGCATCATATTCAAATGAAAAATGCCCAGAATGGCAGATTCTAACCGGGGAATTCAAGACTGGATTGAACTTCTGAGTAAAATGTTTCAAAGTTCCAAAGAAAAAGCATGTTGAATGAGTTTTTTCATCCCATCTGGAACTGCTGTACAACGATGCTGTATTTATGGGCCCCAAATGACCTTGAATAAGAAAGAAAAATCCAGGAACTTCTAGAAACGCTGCAAACAAGAAGATTGGTTGGTTGAAACCTAATCACCATATCTGGACAAATGTTGGTGTCTCAACTGAAAGGTTGGAAAATTTTAAGTAACTGGTGGTCCGAGTGTTCTGATAGTCGGATTTTCGTTGTGAAAGACTGGTCTGTCGTTCTGGTTACATTAAAACTGATTTCAACTTTTATACTCATTCCGGCATATTTCCACTCTATGTGGACCTGATGTTCTTTACCACCAACTTCACTTCCTCTATAATGTCACCTTTTAGTCCATTCTACTGAAATACACTTTTCTCACCGTAAATATATATTCGATATAATAACATGTCTTGGGGTGCTTCTGAACAATAGTTTAAAGAGTAGTGGCCAGTTTTTAGGAAGTTTGTCTCCAGACAGTGGTAGTAATGTAAATCAGTAGGGTGACAAATGAGAATCGTAACAAATTCTTATCAATTACTGACCTTCTTTATCTCGTTTCTCTTAACGTTTGCCTCCAGTTGACCTCTATCTATCGTCTTATTGTACGTATCATTTCCGTACGTCGACTACAAGAATGCTTCGTCCTTCGTTGGTTTATGAACCATGATTACAAAAATGATATTATTCAGCTATTACAGTAAAGTATGGTAAAATGTATCGTTTATTTTGGTAACCTGACGGTTTGTAATTTTAACAGTATGCTCAACAATTCAGCGTGCAATATAAGGCACTGCATTTCCTTGTATTTTTCTATATCAGGTTCCGAATGGACGGACATTTTTATGTACCACTTTCGAATTACGACCTCGTTCTCCAACTGATCGATGGTCTTACTTGGAAATCGAGATCAACCAACCGGGTACATTGGATAATGTTGCTCCGTTTACGATCATTACACACGAACGGGGTGAGCTTCCGTTCAGTGCATATGACCGACATATTCACACCGTCCTTCCGGCAAACACCGTAGCTTCCGTTTATTTCTCCAAATCCGTCACAGCACGATTGAACACCGCACGGAATCCATGTCACGAAGGCCCGGATGCAAAATCTCTAGCCGGGCACCATGCTGAATCAAAACCGGAAATGTTGAGCTCCGATATGCGGTATGCGGAAAGCTTGGCCGATAACACAATTGACAGTGAAAAACAGTTCATCGATCCATTGGAACCAAATGTGAGCCATTCGGACGAAGAATTGGACGAGTCACAATGGCATGTGGACATGTTGGACCGATTGCACTTCAACATGTCTAGGATCAGCCAGGTTCCAAAACGCAGGACGTTCTTGGCAAGCACGCAATCCACGAAGCCACAGATAGTCAGTTTGTTTGGTACAACGTTTCTGTACAGTCGCGAAGCTTGCGGATGGGCTGAGTGTTGTCGCAAGGTGGCTCAGGTTTGCAATTGTATATGCAACATAAACACCTTAGTTCACAATACAGAAGTCTGCAAGGCTGGACCGGTGTGTGAAATTGCAGAATGTCGGGAGAAGCAGATTTCCTATACGGTCTGCCCTCTACCATGTATAATGACCAAATTTATTAAGCATAACGAAATTCGTGTGTCCGGTGTTGAGTTGAATTTGTCCATTGGACTGAGCAAACTAAAGTTAATCCGCAGCGAGGCAGTTCAGGTGGCCACCGAAGAAGAAATTTTCTCTTTAGCCAAACTTTTTTCTGAAGTCGGCGGTTTATGCTCACTGTTCATTGGGTTTAGTTGCATTTTTGTGTTTGAATTACTCGAAGCTCTTATACTTATGCACAAAAATAACAGAGGTGACAAACGAACTGATCAAACGAGAAATAGTATACAAAAAATCAGTAAAAGTGGCAAGGATTCAACAGTTTTTCAAAATCTTGTGGTTCGCTCTGAACCAATCAGCAATGAGAACAGAGAATCTAATGCAAAAGAAAACGGGAAAATCATAGAAAACGCTCGTGTCTGCTACCTCAAAGATCACGGACAACTGTCCTATGAGGATGAAACTTCTGAATCAGTATTACATCGAAAACAGATAAACACCTCACAAGTCACGCACAGCTTAGTGGTTACAGATAACCCGTTCACTAATGATGACAATATTTCCCGAAATGACAGTGATCCGAACGATCAACCAAAAACAGTCCACATGAACGTCATGACTATCGGAACGTGCAGCAGACCTGTTTGGGAGGATGATGTTCTCGTATTCCCTATATCATTAGCCTCATCCGACTGTTTACCGGATAGAACAGGTGGTTCTATGCAGACGGTGCCAAATTCAGCATCCAGATCCACCAAGATACATGTGGGACAAAAACAAACAAGTAAGTTCAACACTAATTTGATCATCCGTTGTGTGCTCATGTTGCCTTCACACGTGGATGGCTGGTCAATGAAAGTCGGTTGTTGATTTGTATTTTAATAAATTGGTCTCATCTTTCCATGGAACAAAGATGCCGCGTTTGGACTGCGCAACACAACAAAGGTTCTCAGACTAAAAGCACACCAGCTATGTCAGTTTTGAACATATACATGTTAGGAAAGCAAACGTTTCCCAAAACAAATTTGGACGATGAAGTCAGAAACAGTTTTTGCACAATGTATATCTCGGGCACGTTTCACTGCACCTTATCAGACATATGCTGCAGTTACTGAGTTTGTGCAGCAGTCCAACCGGTCATGCTGTTCACCACTACTCGAATCCCAACAATACAACTGAATACATCTCTACCGCTTAACACCAAATCCTACATAATTTTTAAATTTTCGTGTGAGTGCTGGGCCACTTGCATAGGCAAAAAGGAGCGGCAGTTACGTTATCAGATCAACGAACACATTCCAGTTTGGGTTAGCAGAACGCTCATCGATACCACAATGCCGGACTCAAGTCAGAATGTGACAGGTTACAAGGAACCAGTGTCGTCGATCGCTCGACCCCCGTTGACTTGCCGATCCCAAATGAACCTGGAGAAAGCATTCCGGATATGTTGCGCATCAAAAATCAAAGTTTTCTCCAGTTCACGGATGCGGTGGCAATTAGCAAATGGAAGCCAGCCCTCTGCGTACAGAATGACTTGCGCGTCAGTACCAGATTGCCGTGGTAAATGATATGCGTGGATGTGTGTGTGTGTGTGGTTGTCGATTTTGTTGGTTAGCTTTACAACGCCTATTGAAACTTGCCATACAAACTCACAGACTGCCGTATGTGCCTGATGAGATGCAACAAAATGTGCACAAGAGATACAGTGTGTAAAAAACTGTTTCTGACTTCGATGTTCATAGACAGCTTAAATCAAATCAAATTCGTCCGGTATAAAATTACCAATATGGATTACACATTCAACTTATGTTTTAAGCTTTAATAACAGGGAGCTCATCAGCTACACCGTATGCTAAGCCAAATCGTGATCACTTATGTTGATGACAACTCAGGAATTTAGCTTCTGCAAAACGAGATGCTTCAAATGGTTAAAAATCTTCAAAGTACTCAGCAGAAAAATGATGTAGCGAGCAAGCTGGTTTTCGATTACTCATCATCAAACCATATATATTTAAATGAAGCAGAGCTGTCAGGGCGAAGCGAAACAAAGAAACGGCAAGTTCAAATGAGGTCAGACACGTCATAGGCACACACGGTGACAAAGTTTGGATACGGTTATGCCACGGTTATGACGTAGCTGGAACCACTGCGGTTTGATTGGTCGTAGTGTGGGTGGATGGCCATGGCAACTTTAACGCCTGAACAAAGCGCTTCTGTGCGCACGAAGGTGGATTATTCAGTAGAATTCCGATCACTTCAGTCGTGTCCAAAATTCGGTATCTGACAGCTTTTGAGTGAATTCCGGTGACTCGGTAAATCGGACAAAAAGATGGGGCCAGGTTGACAGAATGATTTGTATCAACGAGGTGTGCAACAATTGCGCTAGTAATCCGTGCTGGATGATAATCACGGACACATTCAGATAAGCGCCTGGTCGTGCGACCCACGTAACTAGTTCCACAGGAACTAGTAAATGAGTATACACAGAAGGAAATCGCAGAAGCGGGCACTTTATCCTTTAACCGTAAACACATGGCTGGAGTAGAGGTGAAACAAACACGTAGGTTAGCAGCATAGCATGTCCTATTGATAGCAGTACTAAGTCTCCTCATGATTGTTTCGGCGAGTGTATCACCCTTGAATGGTGATGAAATAAATACTGAGTTCTTCTCCGCTAGGGTCATCTCATCTTGTTTCTCGCGACGTTCCATAGTTTTGTCTACAAAACGTCCTCGATATCCTTTTTGTAAGAACAGTGTGCATAGGAACGTTAGTTCACCGAAGACCGTATCCCATGTACATATTCTCATGGCTCTATTGGTTATGCAGTTTATGAGCTTTCTCCTCAGCATGAGAGAGACAAAGCTGGTGAAATGGATATACTGCACATTCTAGGTCTCTAACTTCTAGGTTTTGCGTTGAGCAGATCCACGAGCACGTCGCACAATGAGTGCGTCCAGGTAAGCTAATTGATCGTTACGTTCAGCTTCTAGTGTGAATGTTACGTTTGAATGGATAAGATGTCTGTGAGTTCAGAATTTTCAATAACTGTACATATGATATCATCCATATATCGCCTATAAACACCGAACCCACGAATGGTTTTCCTAAATGGTCATTCTCAGGCTCTGCTATGAAGATGTCCACAAACACCGGCCTCAACAGGGATCCCATTGCCACATCATCTAGTGGTCGATATAATTCCCCAATTGAATCTAAACTGTATAAATACAAAAGTACAACAGCTGTTTCATTACTGGTGGGGGTATAAGGGAATTTAGGTTGTTAACCATTATGTAATCACACAAGTATCTATCGTCTTTTTCAGCGGAACATTCGTAGACAAGAGCCATATGCCTAAAGAAAGCATTTGTTGGTCGGTTAGGTTTAGCCCGTTGAATGTATTAATGAAATAAAAAAGTCTCGTAGTTTATGTTTCGACAGCTTCTTCCTGACGGGTTCAAGGAGGTACGACNCACCCGCTTTGTGAACTTTCGGCAGTCCGTAGAGCCTGGGAATTATGGTCCCAGTGGGTCGAATACGTTCAAAAGTTGGGGAGTCACCTGTCACGTTTTGTTTCGTGGAACGCAGTAGTTTCGACAACGCCTTCTCTGTTTGAGGGGTTTTGTCTTCCTCTTTCCTCATCTTCTTAAATTTGGTTCGGTCACCTCGTACGGTCTGCATTCTGTCTAGGTAATCTGTCTTATTCAGCAGAACTATTCCAACATCTCTATCCGGCAGGGATAGAATAATGCTTTATTTTCCCCTAGACGTTCGGCTGCTAAGACATGTTCATGCGTTAAGAGGTGTTTCGCGATTGGACTACTCTGCGGGTATTGATACTGGGAGTTAACAAGTGTAGACTTCAATCGCTCAACATCTTGCGGAGATGACGGCTCAAGGTCAGACGACTAAGAAAACGCATTCTCAAACATTATCTCCAAATCCAATTGCCTGGTTTTCCCTTCTGGACAACAAAACTTAGGATCCACTGGCAATACTTCACTCGATTGAACTTGTCATTTGTTTTGTTCGCTTCGTCCTGAGATCTCTGTTCAATATAAATGTCATGTATTTGGTCTGATGATGAATAACCGAGAACGAGCTTGTTAGCGACAACCTATTTCCAAAGTGAGATGCATTCGATCAGAGCCTTCGGCGTTTGATAGGCATCTTGACAGGTCTATTGAGGAACTTTAACATAATGATGCAACACACACATCCGCATATGTACCTTCTCAATGAGTCCGTTGCGTGAACTAGCTTTTTTATTACAGATAGGTAAAAGCAATTTGACTGACAGCAAATGAACTTCGTCAATGTCTGAATGCGGCTCTCGCATTTACACAGACACTTCGACAGATTCCTCTCCACCAATGTTTTACACTCGTATTTCGTTCTCGTTGTGGTTCATGCGCACGGCATAAGCTTTCCAATACCGGAACTGGTGTTTTATAGATTACTGTCTCAAGAGGCAGTTGTGATACCCTTGGTTTAATTGACCTCACACAGGACACAACCTAATTAACGTAGGCAAACGCCCAGTCAAAGTGGCGTGCGAGCAATGCCGAGGTTACCTGATCACCCCCACAAAGTGATGTCATAGCCACAGTGTCCATTCCAGTAAGTGGTCCCATGATTCCAGTCAGGCTGAAGCTACGGAAACTGTTGAACTTGCTGAAGAGTGTAGAGGTAACGATTGCGATCAACTCTAATGCCTCCTCTCAAAATGTGGCAGCTTGCCGGATTACGAGTCTTCCTAAAAGTATGCTATGACAACGAAGTTCGGATACTATCGTTGTGTTCTGTTCAACTTCAGATGTCACATGCTGAACACAGTGTAGCTTCGCGTCAAACTACGTTGCACTTGGGCAAGACGGTAATTTTGCCTTGAACTAATCGCTAATCCGTCAAGTTAAGCATAGCTGGTTTGTATGGGCGATTGTCTGTATTCATTACTGTAATTGGCGGACTGTGTCATTTTTCCAGTGGTCAGCTTTGAGAAAACATCATGAGTGAAAAATTATAGCAACGTTTTTCTGTCCTGACTGGTACAGACAAGCAAAGTTCATGAATTGACAAAGCAGTGAAGCCCTCTGGAGGCAAAGTGGTGTGATGAATAACAGACTTCCTTGGCGTGGGTTTCCTGTCTAAGTGTTAGTTGTTGACCAGTTCTATTCAAGAGTTTCACCGGTTCTATCAAAATATTGTCGTCAGATATTCCATGTCCATAGGCGCATGGTTCCTCTATTCACATTGAAGATTGCTCAGCGTTATGTGTTGTTCAACGGAGGTTGCTGCACAATCCACACGAACAAGAAAACGATAGCAACTGACACTTCTCTCTCCCACACAATCCTGAAAATGCAAAGTACACTGTAATCATGCAGTCAGTGAACACCGCATCAATTTCCACCGAATCCTAATGTGGTGATGAACTTTCATTCACGTGCATCACTTGACATGATGATGTTCTCTTTCGTTTAACATAACAGGATTTTGATGATGGTTTAACCAGCGTACTCATTGTCATGCTTAAACGTATTCAATTATTTCTATCCCTAGTATGTTCAAACGAGACACTGCTCGCACTGATACGGGAGAATCGCGTGAGATTTCGACTGATGTAAGTTACGGATACCCACATACTCAATTATTGTGTATCTTGTTCCGGTTTAAATGGTACACCTTAATGAAAGACGACAGTGATAGAACGAACAAAGCCTTCAAACGATTCGCAATTTCTGCCGTTCACGTCCAGAAGATACGATCATCCGAATAGATCTCAATCAAAAGATGTGACGGTTAGTGTGCCCGATTACTGAATGTCGCGAAACTAGAGGAGCCAGTTCCATCCATCTTTTCTACACGAGCTAATGCACCCACGTAATATCCTCTACATTGCACTTATCAAACACTACCCACAAACTCGTCCCGTTCAATGCCAATTGCCTATCAGTCTATGCTTCATGTCCAAAAGACGTCGTCTGTCCTTGCTTGGTCGCTGTTTAATAGACTAATAGACTGAGCATACATGAAAAACGGACAAGGTAGTCTTGTTCAGCCTGGCAAAGTGTTAGCGTCAGAAACTCAGAAACAGACTTGGCAGTAGCTCTCGCAACAAGCACACCTAATACAGTTGATCGAACATAACAAACCACGGCAGCTTAACCGCAGTCTCATAATGTTAGACAAGATCGATATCTATTTGTTTGTTGCAAAGTAGCACGCATAAGGAAACAGTTCCCGAAAACTCAGAGGACGACGATTATTTCATCTGCGACACCACTGATTACAATTTCATTTGAACCTAATAGTAGGAAGACGTACACTGGGAGACGTTAGCATTTCGTACTGTCTCTTCAGTGCCAGATAACCGAAACCAGAAATATCTGTAAATATTTCAACACTTCACATGGGGTCGTAGAACAAGAAGTGTAACAGATACACCCTTTCGATAAAATCCGGAAAAGACATTTTACTCCGTGAGTACAGTCCGTGATATTCGTGTTCACAATGAGATCATGTGTTCTGTTGACACAACTTCCCCGTTCACTAATGGGACACTGGTAGAAGCAATAAATCACTCATGCAATTCTACTGAAAACGACAACATTTTGATCGGCTTGCCAACAGCGTGTCTGAAAGAATTGCTTCTAAAATCCCCTCGTAACGTGCAGTTTATTTTCACTGGTGACATCCATGGGCAAAGTGACAAGGTGGCATTGAAGTCACTGTGAAGACCACCGTTGGCGGATATTTCCATCGGCAAGCTGGACCGAACGGTGCCTTCAACTGCTCATATCTGTTCATCAGTTCTACCTCAGAACTGGGGTCAGATGGATCTTCCTACTTCTTGAACGTCTCGCTGGGTAGAATGAAGGATCGGAGTGTGAAGCACCCCGTTCATCATAAGACCACGTGGTCATGCCTGTGCAGCAACTCTGATAGTTTTACTAAATTGAAATGCGAACGAACTCTGGTCAAATGTGTGGTGGATAGAGCCAGAAACATCTGTTCAGCGCTTGCTCTGGAACACGAGCTACAGGTTGTCACCCATAATCTGCAAGATTATGGAAACACTGACAGATCGGTGGTCAAATGTACGGGGGCAGTGCAGGTATCGGGTAAGCTTGAAGACATTGCCAGAAAGCCTGTTTTCATGCATTTATCATATCACGGAGATATTCCGATTAAATCACTGACCAGTCGGTCTACCAGTTCCCTTAAGAGAACGTTCAATGCAGCCAGACCGATTATGTTATTCATCAGTTCACCGCTGACCACTTTAAATCAGAAGGAAAACGTGACGGTCCAAAACACATCCATGCTGATTCAAATGATCAGTTGCGATTGTTCAGTAACCCACCTGGGTCATATGAGTCGACATTTGTCTAGAAGAACCAGGAAACATTATTCATCACGGCTGGGAACAGATGAAAGGAAATTAATCAGGAGTGAAACTGTAAATGACCTGGCTGACAGCGATCCTCAGGTCAGCATCGTTTAGTCGCTCACCGCTATCCACACATTTTCCCCAACTCGATGAAAACTCGTTCGCCAGCAACCTCTAGTGACTGCCGAGGCGATTGTTATGCGATTACATACGTGGGCAGAACTACTTCGTTCAATCGCTTCAACTGCCTTGGCCGTTAGGTCACTCACCTGATCGGCATGTGGGCAGTCAACACACAGTTGGCGTTCACAAACACAAAATTGAGATGGTGCGAATGTTCACCAAAACCAAGGTTCGCGTGTGACCGTTTTCAGTTTTACCCATGTCTAGAACTGTAACAGCTCGATGAACGTTTATCGGAAAACACGTTTGCTACACTTCGTGTCCTAGGTACAAATATATACCATTGGTGGAGTGTGTGTGGGCGGGGGGATGAGAGGGAGATGTGCATTGAACTGCTACTCAAAGGTGACACTTGTTCGCTGAGAACCGCAAAGATCTTGTCGCATCGGTTAACAGGGGCAATGGTGCGCTAAAATTGCAATCGTCAACCACGCCTGCAAACTATCGTTATCTTCATTGAAAGGGAGGCGACCTATTGGCATTAAATCACACTGTCTCTACCAAATTGTGTGTAGCTGCTGTGAGAGTTACACCGGCGTAACCGATAGGTTCTCAAACTCTAGGATGAATGAACATTCTGCGAAATGGGTACAGGATGTGACTGTGCAGTCCACTTCCTTCGTCCACGCATCTCTCTATCATTCGACTTCATCTATCGCTGAATATCGTCCATCGGATTAATCCGTAATCGACATTCAAAATTATAACACGCCTTGTTAACACGTGTTTCTTGCGTTTCGCCTAACCGGTCGCCATTAGCCGTCCTAAATGGGCATTGTGTGAAAAAAACTCATGTGTACGCCTCAGACTCCCATGGACTTAACAAATTTGCACTGTTTTCTTCCACCATGTTTGCTGTTACCTGTCTTCACCACCCAACCCACTACTGTTATATATACATGCATACACATATAATCCTGGTTCTGGTTAGTTGGCACTGACGAGACAATACGAAATGCTTGCATCTACACGTGTCCGTCTTTTCAATGCCATGTGCAAATTCTTGAAGAGGATCATCTGTTTCGAAGTAAACTCTGGTTACATACGTTGTCTGTGTCCACTCCACCAAAGCATTGTCAGAGTATAGACAACATGAACCTGTCACTCTCAGTTCATCTATTCATATGCAATGACCTAATGAACCAAGTAGGAATTCATACGCGCACTACTCCTTTGGCTATATCAGTCTACGGGAACATCACCTAGACGGCTAGATTTATTCACCACAATCAGTTAGGCGTATATGCACATCTGATGATCGTCTAAGCAAGTACCAAGTGAGATGCCGAAGATGGGAGAAAGCGGAAATCAAATTTGTATCGTATTACTGAGAAATTGTGATGTAAACTGTTGGATGGTATCAGTAGCAGACGAGTTAGTCCAAGTGCGTGGTTTGGCTGTTTCTTCGTCAAGACTGAGTAGGACTCAGGTCGTTGGGGTTGAACAGATAAATACATTTTTTTTACCGATATGAGTGAGCAGTTTCGGGGAAACTTAAATTCTATGACTTTGTTTGCATGATAACCGGTATATTTACGGAAAACGGCATTCGTTTCACCTTTGTGTAGGTAATATGAAATGGGTGGTTGAGTGGTTGAGGGTGGTTGGTGACTGATAGTGCTGAACGAGTTTGGGGTGATTTTAATGGTTATAGTGCGAGACACGTTCTACCCCTTCTCGACTGAATGGTGGAACGTCTGCAAACAGGATGGAAAGAATCAAATACGTCAGTGTTCCGGCTAGATGTAAAAGAGTTATCGACCTACACGCTTTGGTCAACAATCGGTTGAGTCATTCTACATGTTGTGCAGTCTACGCAGTTCCGTCTGCAGGAAAACAGTAACAGACGATATGTCACTTGTTCGAGGAGGCAATGAACAAAGTACGCCATATTACTGACATCAACACATTTCGACGTGCAATTGTGCAATATATTCCTTAACAGCCCAATTTGCCAGAGAGCTGCTTATGAATGAACATGAGGTCATGGTATCGTTCGGTTTGACGAGACATTATTGCAGTGTTTCACCACAAGCGTGGTTTACATTGATTTCTAACTCATTACACGAAGCTAAATGTGCAGTTTCACAACCATTTAGATAAACAGCATCGAAATGACAAAACGGCCACCTAACTTGATCATATTTTCAATTTTCCCGTCCTTCTATTCTCACAGATTGGGAGAACCATCTGACGACCCTCACAGTATTCCGAAAAACTAAGTCGGTTCGCACCAGCAATTCTTAATTCTATCTCCAACCTTCCCACCGAAACAATTCCTTCCCATATCGTGTGTTGTTTTGTGTTTAGCACACATTGTTTTCATTAATTAGCCGCGTTACTTGAAAAATCAACCGAAATTAGTGCACTTATTCACAAAATAAGAAACTTGAATGCATTTTTTGGAACCTGACTGTCACCATGTGAACAACAAAAGACCGGTGAATTCCACACATAACTGAACCCATGGTGACGGGTTCAAGTTCATTTATTTGACACAATGCAGACGATGTTGATCTTCACTTGGACATTTTCGAATAACAATACTTGCAATGAAATGAAACCACAAATGTAAGCGTTTTGTTCACAATTTACTTCATTTCGTGGTGGACTAATGGAGATTGTGAAGTTAGATGATAATTTCTGAAAGAACATCCAGAGGTACACTGCAATACTAAACACATACAATGAGGCATTGGAGGAGCTTATCGATTCCAGATACGTCAGACTAGTTTTCATATAAATAGTCCAAAGTTTGTGACATTCGAATCTGATTTTGTACATATATACCTGAAAAGTGTGTATTCATGGGTTGGCTGGCCTGGTTGAGTGGTTCCGAGCTTCAACATCGAAAATTTCACATCGGATTTTCATGGCGGCTAATGAAAATTGCTAAGCATAATTATTGTGTTCCCATTGGGGTCATTCATTCCCAAATAAAAATCCGAACAGCACAGTAAAATGGGCATGCTCCAACATCTTGTGACATCCAACATCAAGATGCCCACACTTTAAAGCACACCCAAATAGCAAATAGCAGTTGAAATTAATGTGGCATAGATCGCTCGAGATATGCCAACACTAGCGACATCAAACCTGATTAACTACCACCGTCTAACGCCTCCAATCATTTGTTCCTGACACAAAACTGGACACACCTGAGTACTCGTGGAGGTGACCTCATCCTCATTCATCAGCAACTGACCGAAGCTATTTGAAATACGTCAGTACGACGACCGAGATAATCTGACCCATCATTAACGGGGTCTCTTTAGTTGGCATACGTCAACTTGGACTGACGATATTCACAGTTGCAAGATGCTCGTCAGCTCTTCCTCCGTCTCACTGAATAGAATTCGATTACTTCATTGGGCCACTAACTGTCCCAGCAAACACCATGTTATTAATCAATCACATTATGCTGATCACATCCAACTGAAGGTGAAGTAGAATTTGGATAGTGATAGTCGCGTTATTGTGTCTGGAAAGCGCTTATGGCAGGCTAACCATGGTTCCACCGATGAATCGCTCACAACACCTGCTACTCATACGACTCAGCATTACTGTGTCATCGACTCACATGGCTGTCATTGTTATATTGACTTAAACGTGAAGTCCTCACACGATCGGAGCTACGTGATGCAATCAGGTCACGCAGCCTCCAGCATTTATTCCCGTTTCCGTCAACTGCCCATCGATTACAATCACTCTGATTCAGGCCTGACGAACCATTTTGATGTGAGACTTTCCGGATGGAATATTCTGAGGACGGAGAAGGTACAGTACGAGGCTTTGTGAGCTCAGAATACATAGGTTGAAGAATCTGTAGACTACGATCAAAAACAGATGTGAGTGACCAAAATGACAGTTAGCACAAACGGCCGACTGATTCTTAGGGATCCAGAGGATAGATCATCTGCCCCCTGATTGATGGTGGATAAATCTCCTTGGTCACATGCATTCCGTGGCTAACATTTTTGTCGGTTTAGATTAGATGGAGTGTGAGTTGAGTTGTAGTGTCTTATTATGAGTGTGAAGAACATGAAATCCGTCAACCCGAATAAGACATTCGTACCTCCCGCCATATAACACGACGGGATTTCACGTGTTCTTTATCACTTATCCGGACGAATAGAACGAAAGGACTGGTGATGGTTGGCAAACCTATCCCCGCAAACAATTACTACATTATCTCAATATTTCACCTGTTGTGCTGAAACGACAGGGCATGTCTTGAATTCTGTTCTTGAAACGGCCGCTCAGCTGCCTAATATAAAACTTAGAAGTCGTTCTCACGTCTGGACGGGAATTTCGTCAAATCCACATCTCCCTCATACGTATCCGAATTCCTCCCAAGTGAACGGCTGAAACAGCCAGATATTCAGCCTGTGCCCGGTTCTAGTAAAGTCCCAGGCAAACGTCGAACACAGGTTAAAAATTAACAACAACTGTCGTGGGATTTCAGAGCGTGCCCAGGTTTCACTCACACATCTCGGTATTTCATGACCGTCCATCCTAACGAACGGGTGAAGAAATCTGCACAATTGACCGTGACAACAAACCATGTGAAACCACTCTGGTACGTGATTTACCAGTGGAACATAGTTAGGCATACTCCTTCGGTTCTGCACTACAGTCATTATGCGAGGATTTGGCAAATTCCTCATAAGCGAATCCATATCAATCTGATCAAATCCACTTCATAACCCCATTTAGATATCCCTCAATCCAACTGTACAGCCGCACGTCCTGTTAGGCCAGTGGGCCCCCCCAGAGCCCCAAGTAGGTTCGGACCAATAAAACACTAGGATAATCGTTTCAACAAATAAACTTCGAACATCAGGAACCACATGAGTGTCATGAAGAAAGTATACATGTCAATATCACCATGACGGAGAACTGTGCTCCACTCTCTAAATGCCGTTACAAGTAAGGGTACTACAACAATATGAATTACTCGGCAATTAGCCTAAGAACTAACAAGTTATTAATCAATCGGAATAGCAAATCCACCTATCTGTGGTTCCGGATACATCCACTCAATAGTTTGCATATAGTTCTGTTACTTCAAATGCGTAGTTAGCTGGGATTGCTGCGAAAGATCATCGCGAAAATACAGTTCACATCCGCCAATTTCTGACAATTTAATTAAGAATGTTGCACAGGCGTGTTGTGAAACAAAGTTGGTTTGTGGTCTACTGGAGGTACGGCGTTCGATAAGCGACTTCCATTCCTCTTCAGAATCTCAATACACATCAGCAACAGCATGCTTTCCAGGAATGAATCCACGTGGACTAGACCTGACACACCTCATTATTAACCTACTAGAGGAAACCACAACACTTTACCGTTCATGCAGTTGCCAAATTCAGTCATGAGGAATATCAATGTGAAAATTCTCCCCAGTGCTCAACCACACACATTTCCATCCTGCCCCCTACAAATTAACTCCACTCAAATTGCAGAGCACTAGATATGCTCGTAGTTGAAGCCTGACAATTTATCATTCTGTATTTCAAAATTCCTTTGTGTGGATCATCTGGATGTTTTCGGCGTAAGCCTTGAACTGGACTCCGTCAAGCTTCCCGTTGAACCGCACGCCAACCAGCGAACTCTGCGTTAGTCTCGTTCACCTGATCTCTCATTACAATCCACGTGTGCACCTATCAGGCATTGGTGGAGTAAGATTTGGACTCAAACATTGTTCCGTTGGTCTCGTTTAGGCAGCATCTTTCAACCATCGCACCCCAAGTTGTGCAGGAACTGGGAGTAATCCACTTTTACTGACCACTTCGTCTCAGACCTCACACATTACTCGTTCTTACTGCATTACTGATCTACTAGACGTATCCCAGCCAACCGCGTGCTTCCACACTTCGTCGGAGGTGCATATGAACACTAACTTTACCCCCACCACGAGTCACACACAGTTGGCCCAAATTCGCTCTAACGCATTGGTAATAGTGTAACTCATTCAATAAAAGTTATCTAAATGGACGATGCAAAGTCGGCTGGGGAAAATGTCTGGATAGATTCCGGTGTCGATGAGACCGAGATGCCTCGGAAAATTGACTTTTTTAGTTTTTCCACTGGTCACTCGGATTACGGAAGTTGTAGGGCGTTGAGTTTGTTCTGGGCAACAAGCGAACCTAACCAGTAAGCTGTTTCCAGTGCCCAAATCACAACATTCCAGCACTTGTGGTCGAGTTATCACGGGGTAACCGGAGATCAGATCACTGGCTAAACCCTGTATGCGTTAATTGTGTTGTAATCGTGGCCGCGGGAGCAACGAGATGTGCACAGTTGCTTTTTGGGCAATACAGATCCAATTT
>QNGE01007190.1:0-24838 GCA_008508345.1 Paragonimus westermani | reverse complement strand
TGAATCGTGGTTCTGCTGTCTTCGTTGTAAACTGTGCTGCCAATTTCAGGGGATTATATTTGACTAGATGTTTCCCATACTTCTTTTTTCATACCACAAACTATTGGATTATTTCTGCGCAACGCAATTTTTTGACAAATGAATCCAGAGAACTAATAAGCGAAACTCATCTCTGTTTTCTTTTCTCAAGTTCCTTCCGGTCGTGTATTCTGGTCAATTANCTGCGCAACGCAATTTTTCGACAAATGTATCCACGGAACTATTCAGCGAAACTCATCTCTGTTTTCTTTTCTCAAGTTCCTTCCGGTCGTGTATTCTGGTCAATTACCGCACACATCTGCCGTGAAAATAACAAATGTTTGACCGAATTAGGCTTACACGTCAGGCACATACATATTATTGTCTGTCATTTATCGAAACCAAGGCAGACGAAGTGTCGGGGTCGGCAACTTTTGCACACGGAGGCTTGTTGTGCATGAGGAGCAGCGCCTCGAATGACAAGGATGACGAGCTTGTGGTTGCACGTCAACAAACAGGATGTGTTTGTCGGTTCGACCACACGACCGGTCTCCAGAATGTCTCTGGCGATCGGAAAACCTGGCTCGCGCTTTTGGATGGAGTCGCGCCGGTTCACGCCACATATTATTGAGGACGTGTGAACGTCAGTCAAGTTATTGACTGTCTTTAAAAGGGGTGATCCAATGGATCTGGTTCAGCCTTTGCTGAACTACATTGTGTACATTGTGTAATCTAGCTGTTGAATACCTTCGTGAATCATTTTGAAATAGAATAAGTATTGGTGGGCCACAATCAATGACACTAGCTTTGTTCGTCTGGAACAGAGGTTATCATTCGGAAATGGTATAAATTCGAGCAACCTGAGGTTTCACATCTTCTGTCGCGGCCATCTAAAATAGTGAATTTTGGCACACAAACTTTCGTGTGTTACCCAAGACGCTACGAACATGTGCACTTCTAAGAGGTGCATGTTTAGTTTGGATGAGTGGCCCCATACTAGCAGGTAGTAATTATAATAAGTATTTAAATAATTAGTGACGAAGAAGCGAAGTAATTCATCCCTCTTAGTTCAACTGCACACCGTCCACAAAATTGCTAGTTGTTGCCAATTTTCCTGCAATGGCGGATGCACATACATTGGTAGAACAGAATGGACGCTTAAGACCAGGATCAACGAGCACATTCCAAAGTGGTTGAGAGCTGCACTGACTCACACGCCAACGAACAACACTCAGCGAGGACGAAACTGCCGCTTCATCCGTTGCAAGGTATTTGTCGGCCACAGGTCACAGTGTTAATGTCGCATCCTCGTTTAAAGTCTTGATAAACGCGCACAGCCCACAAATTCCCAAGTATGGCGAAACACTGGTAATCAGCCGTCGAAAGCCGGTTCTATGTGCACAAAAACAGCTGTCAACCTCTGTTTAGCGTGGGTTTATCCGTGAGTACCGATCACGAGGCAGCCCGGTTTGCACTTTCAATCGATTCATTTAAGCCTTGTGTTTTGTTTTTATGCTAGTCACACGTTTAACCACCATACCAAAACAAAATTCGTCAACCGACGGTTTGCCGGATGTGCACTTTACCATCTAGCTGTACGGCAGTCGTCAGCCCAAATTAAAATTACTTCTGTGTGGGCACGAACTAAGCAATATTGATTGACGCCCAAAGAATGAAGGAGTGAAGATTCAAAACTACAAGCGGATGGAAAAAGGATCAACTGATACAATGCAGTTTTCCGGATAAAACTGCATGCAGCAAATGCGACACATCTGGAAAGCTTCGCTCATAAGTTCTGGTAAATTTTACGGAATCGTGCAATTTTGGAAATTTTAGCTTTGACACTCTAAACATCAACCGTCATTTTGAAAACGCGGAAGTTCTATTGGAAAGTATTCGTCCACAATTGCTTGAAATCATGCTTCCCTCTAAATGCATGGCAGAAAAATTCGAATCTATTCTCTTGTTATACTTTGCATGGTAGTTTTGCAACCACTTACAAGTTTTGTATCCAACAACTCATCGTAGCACTTAAACGGCTGTACAGTAATCAGACCGTTATCTGAAAACAGAACGGAATCATGGTGCGGGGATAGTTCAACCGTATAACCGGAAGTATTGGCAGAAGATACTTTGCCTTTGATCCTACCGCTCAAATGAGTGCACAGCTTAAAATCGAAATAAAAGATTGCTGTTAGCAAAAAACACGTTGAAAGATCTGTGTCAGGTTATACGAGCCGATTCAATATTTAAAATTATTTCTGACTAGTGCTATCATTCCGAAACTGCGTTAACCTCTCAAATGCCTTATTCGTAATGTGATTAGTTCTTCCTATCTGTCAAGCGTGACTGAAAGTGGGTGCAATGGAATCAGTCACAGTGCGGAAGACTGTCTTCATCTGGCAATTCACTTAGGTTTTCAGTTTTCTGTCCACGGGGTCAACTTTGTTATTCCCGATAAATTGATGTTCTTACGCTGACTACACATGTGCAGTTCGGATTAGTTTTAAAATGTTTTCGTGAGTACAAATAACACCGACAACTAACCGGTGACATTACAGTTGAATAGGTGAAAGAATGAAAGCCTAATTATTCAATTTGGAATTGAAGGCTTCAGAAGCAAGCTTTTTAATTGGATAAACATAAATGTTCTAAGCTTATGGTTATCGGACATGTTTGACGTCAGCCTGGGGCACAACAATTTAGGACATGCAGTATCTAGTTTTTCGTTATAAATGTAGACAATACATCCGGCGTTATCAAAGGCACGATGATTGCGCGAAAATTTTAACATAATTTTGCACATATGGATGCATAGTTTACTACTGGGGGGTTGAGTCCTTTGTTCTCTCTGTAGTGATGCATCGCTTAAAGAACAGACTGTCAAAGATGAATTCATGGCTTCACTTCCGCACTACAGATTTGGACTTTTGCCTATGTAGCATATAGATTAGAAACTACAGAAACGTCAGAGGCGCTGAAGAGTGAATTACACCAGTGCCTATGAATGACACGTCAACAATGGCATTCGAAGCAGTGTAAAAATGGCATTAAAAATACACACACAGAAGAAATGGCTAGTTTCTATCGGTGTGACAGTTGAAGACTCTACAACTTCGTGATAAGATCTGTTGTGAAGTAACAAATAAAACAGTCAAGACATTCTGAGCCATGCGACCAAAATACATTAAAGGCAGTCTTCAAAATATGCTCCATCGTTTGTGAAAATTCTCTCTCTAGCTGTTGGCAAACAAGGTTAAGTTAAGAGAAGCATTCGGTGAATATCACACAGGATTTATTACCGCTTCCCAGAGTGGCTTTAAAAGTGCGTGGGAGAAACTCATCCCGAGGACAATGTAATCATATTTAACGGAAGCGTGTTATTACATCGCAGGTGATGTGTACAAAACAACATAGTGTAACCTGCACCAAAACTAAGGTTACCTGGATGAAATTATTCTCGGTAGATAATCATGTTCCACCGTAAACTGTGTGTATGAAACGAATTCGTACGTTTCCAGCATCTCCTGCGGTCAATAATGAGTAGTTCGTTTCAGTATTAATTGAACCCTGTTGACAACTTTATATCAAAGTCGGCTTGTCTCGCTAAATACGGTAATCCTACGTACGCTCAAAATCAAACGAAAAAACTTGTCGGTAAGCGGATTCTGAAACTCCAGTACCGTCTATCGTGCACTCATTTTTAAAGTATAATTCAGCATGTAGAACTGTGAATGATTTGGCTTTTCCGGATTTAGATGTTGTATGTGAAGTGTCAGTCAAACTTGCAATGTTCGCTGCAGCCAGATGGATCAAAGGATGGGTGTATAGAAACATACATTCTCCTTGTATACATCCCCCAACGAGAACAGGTACTGTTTCGTTAAAAATGAAACACCGAGGCTGTGTGTACGGTATACGATTATAACTACGGAACGACGGTACCACAAACCAATTTGCAGAAGTTCAAAAAACCAGAGGAGCAGATTGTATGGCGGCCTTTACTTTTAGTCATAAGCATGTTCTATCCCTGTTGTTTTCCACAGTTGTTTCTGTGGAGGTCATTCAACTTACTTTTGGCTAATTGGGTGAGGATGAATGTAACGCTCACCTCCGTTGGAGTAACGTTAACTATCCCTGTGACCGTCCACCAGATTTTTCATTTATGAATAAAAAGTTAACACAAACCATTTAAATGTATCGCCTTTTTGAACTCTGCTAGAAAATGACCGGTGTTTATTGTCGCGTGCTGAACAGCGGTAGTTACCGTTACATATGCGAGCTTTCCGGAAAGTCCGATATCAGGTTACTCACACGAAAAATGACCGCGAATAGGTTGGAGGCTAAGACAAGAGATGTACATACAGGGGACATTCAACATCTTGCATAAAAAATGTTCAGCCTTCACTAATCAACTTGTATGATTATGTATGGTCAGATTTAAGTATTAAGAAAAAATCACTCGCGAGACTCTCTCTTACTAAGCCAGTGTACTTTGACAAAATAAACACGTCCGCAGAACGCCAAGTAACTTGAAACTTGTTCCACATTTCCGCTTTGAAAAGCGTGCCTTGTGAGAACAAAATTGGGTTTCCCATGTGAATGTGAAACACCTGGCTGTGGTTCTGATGAACAACCAACGAATGCTGACGGCAGCAAAATTCGGTAGAAATCGAGACAGTATAAAAACGCTACGACGTGAATGATCAAAATGATTATTGGCAGATATCCAGGTGAAGTTTGAAAAAACGAGGCAAAAGTGTAAGACATCCTGTCAGTCGTTGAGAAAAGTTACCGTTTAGCCAGGCTTTAATGCAAGTGATGGCGTTTGCCGCAGTACTTCTTTGGCGGTCTAAGTACGAATTACACTCGTAAGAGCATATTGTAGCGAGAAGGCGTCCAATAAAGCACAGTCTTTATTTCCAAATCGCCAGTCACATGCAACGCGCGCTCTCTCGTTTGTGAGTCATAATTCCAACCCGGTTTCCGTCCTCACGTCGTGTGCACTTCTGACCGGTTTACGTGGGTGATCGGTGCCTTCTATCAGGGGTTTTCCGCTTGTCATTCCTCGTCTGTTTGCCCGATTTCGTTGCGCAATGGCTCGTCCGGCTGCTCGTGATGTCCGCCATCCACCCGATGTTGGTCTTGACCGTATTCCAACATCGTGTCGAGATGTTCCTCTAAATGTTAGAAAAACCGCGCCTCCGATCTGGCCGTCTGTCGTATCTCACCTGCCCTGCCTCGCCCGTTAGTCCGATCCAGTCGAGCGATGAGTCATCCGGTCGCGCACGTTGTTCTTGATCCGATCGCAGCAGGCTTTTGAACGTATCTCCCCCGCGTTGAGGTATTCGACCGAGCGTTCGAAAACTCGCATCTCCGGCCTGATTATCCCCCACAATATCACCGGATTGTCTACGCAAACTCAGCCATTTGCCCCATTCTACAGCAGCCACCTGCCCATCATTTTTGACAAGACAACATTATGCTCACAGCGATAGAAAGATTGTTTTAACAAATTATGTTGCGAAGCTCGGTCGAGTTTCGTGAACGCCTCATTACTGAAATATTACCGTCCACGTTTGTTCCCAAATCTTGTTACTAGTTTTTAATTTCCTGTGTCTTCATACCTAAGACCTAGCCAACTTCCAGCTAATTGGCAACTGCTTGGGTATAACTTCTGCATCTACATAGATTACACCTCAATATCTTCTGTAGAGTAGCAGAACTCGTAATAGCACGACAAGTGTGCCGCTGTTCAGTGTAAATCAACCGTGTACAACTGACATAATTTCATTACGCTGGTGTTTGCGAGTGCGTGTGCTGATGATATGACGGTTTCACATCTGACCCTAATCATCGACCACATCAGTTTATCTTTTGAAAACGACATAAACTCCATATCCTAATCTTCACTAAACATATTGGCACAATAAACGGGGTTTGCAAATTTGAAAGTGACAATGTTCTACGTTCTCCACACTGATTTGACTTTCAAATAGCATGTAGCAATTCCGAATTATTAGAATTGTTAACGGAAGAAGTATCCAGAAGCGAAGAGCAATATCCTTGAACTTTAATTGTGAGTATATCTAAGTCCAACTTCCAAACTCTTTTACGTACATGTTTTCGGTACTTTGTCTGAATATATCAAATATTAGGTAAAGTAAAACACAACCAGAATTACCGTGGCACAATGCGATATGGTTTTTTTGTGACAGAATTTGGCAGGCTACGAGCTGTTGATTGTTTCCATAAACAAAATTAATCGACCGGCTGTCTCAACACAAGAACTTCCTCTAAATGGACACCAATCAACTGTGTTCATAATTTGTTGTCTGTATAATTTATGACCAAACGAACCCATGAAGTACGTAACACAGACAGCACATTTTCAACCTACCAAATTGATACCCTTTTGGATAATTTTCCGTAACTGGCCTTATCCAGAGGTTCACATAGTAATGAGCCGTTTGCGTCACAAAGTGAACGTAACATTCAGATAACTTGTTCTGTTTCTCCTTCCACTTTGAGGAGGCTATTTCACTAAGCTTAGTATCATATGTTTTCTCTTGAGTTTCACTGATATCACCTTCATTTATAATCTGAAGATAACCAATATCACATCTGCTCCCTACTAAGAAAAATAATTTTGACTGTTTTCTCGAGATGTCCCGAAGGACCTCAAATTTTACAGGAGCTCGTTAAACGTCTCTGTGCATCTAATTTTGTTTTGTCTGACTAATTATAATCGATAACTAAAGTGAGGACTCAATTTAACGAGCACACTTTTGCACATTGCTCGTGAGAGTTGCAAACAAATTAACCATCGAGCTGAATACTCACCATTGAAAGCAGTTCTGTGCAGAAGAAGTTAACCTCGTAGCCCAAACCAAATGACACAATATGGAAACGGAGTTGGATCACCAAATTACAATTCTATGCAGCAACGTGATGAAACAAATTGCGCAGTACAATCAATGATGCTGCCGCGTTCAGGCATGTTGTTTCTGTCGCTGGTTCAAATCTAGCCAAAGCCTAGACTTCACAGTTGAGCCTCATTTGAATCAACTGAAGAACGGTGACAGATAGGTCGAAATATGCCATACTACAAAGGTTCACATTATTGAGCGCGCCGAACGGCTATCAAGCGTTGTCCGGAAGAACGAAGCACGAATCAAGACTTTCAAAATTACTAGCAGGAAACACTGCCCCCTATTTTGTACGAAAACTGTTGGAATTAACTACAAACATTTCAGAGGCTGCTGAAGGCACCACAATTAGGTGTACTCTGCAGTCTTTCATTCAAAAGTTGCTAGTCCACAGCCAAATTGTCGTAATCATTCACACAATCATTTCTTCAATAAGCAAATGCATACACGCATATGCGAAAGTTACGAAATGAAAGTCCCGACATGCGGAATGCAACCGTTCACAGTAACAACGTCTTGCCTTAGGACTCATTGTACGTTCACAGTTATCGGATGCATATTTTAAGCTTTAGCAATAGTCTAAGTGAAACGTTTAACAACAACCTTGCACGTGCACATAGCATAGAACTGTATCCACAATAAAACACAAAAGCCAGTTACGAAACATCAACAAAATCTGTTTTGTATGAGCTTGCACACATTTCACACCTTTGTCAACTTTGCGAAATTGGATATGTAGTAAACTTGTTTCTATCAGATACAAAATTTCTGTGCATTCCCTTCGATCACAACTTAGCAACCATTAACAGAAGTATTGTTATAGAACTGCCGGAAGCTACTCCAAAAATTTAATGCACAGATTCTCTAGTGGAAGTCATAAAAGTCAAGGTTTCCGGCCTTTTACTTTGCGCTGAACTAAATCTCACGGAATCTATTAAAAAATCATACATTAACAACTAACCCCTCAACGTTTCAAACGTGTTGTTAAATTGGTTGATTAGTCAAATATTTATTCACGCGCCTTCGGGATTTCTCGTTTATAATCTGCAAATTATCGGCAGCGCTATGTGTTGGTGACGTTTCACGTTTAAATCGTAAACTTCCTTAGGCCAGATAATCTGATTCAAGTTGGATTCAGATTCGTTACTGGTGCTAAGTAACTTTACCGAACAAAATCTCTCAACAACTTTAACCAGAAAGTCTAATCAAAGGTATTCATCACGTCATCAAATATGTTTATGCTCGTGTGAAATAAGTATTTGGAAAAGGTTTGTAGTATGACAGCATAGTTCTGAATTGTTAAATTCCGGGTTAAGTTTAGTTTTGTGATTCCTGAACCTAGTGGACCTTATGGAATCTGACTGCTGCCCATGTATAATGTTTCTATCTAAACGAATAGATCAGATTTAACACAGGAATCCAAAAAGCCCCACCGAACTTTGTTGACGTAAGTGATACATTCTATTTTTCCAGTTCTACTCAAACAACCATACTGGCTATAGAAACATCCAAATATTTTAAGTGAACTAAAACCAGTAGTAAAACTAATGAACAACGCGCACTTGAATTGGGCGAGTTGAGGGAATGTACACAAAGACTGACGATGGGGTCACTAGCTGCCCTGTTGAACTGACTAAAATCGAGGTGTTTGTCAATTTTCCAGGTTTTCTTTTATGAATAAATTAACGCTCGCTACCTATATACGCGATTCAGTGGGATTTCGGCGATCAGAACGTGGGGAGCAACATAATGTTCGACATAACTTTTTGATACATGTAAAACTAAATTATCATAGACGGTTTGAAAACGATTCACTCAGCTGACTAATCAATTTTGTGCAAGCAAATGCACAAGTATGGCAAGATTGGTTTTCTACGCCTGTGGCTCACAGACTATCTAAAAATCAGTCACTGAAGTATAACGTTAAACACACGGCCTTTTATAGCTATCTATGGTTGATCGCTTTGTGCATGTTGAGGAGTACTTGCTATAATTTTGTCGTGTGCTGTTCTCAAAACCGCACTTGTACAACTGTTTACAGTCCGAAGTATTTTTACTGAAACTATTGTTACCTCCGTCTATCATAATATATGGACAGTTTTCCACTAACTCTGATGTGCGTGAAGTTGTAAAGTTTACTCAGTCCTTCAGCCATTTAGTAAAGATTATCAGAATTGCTCACACTGATATTGACGTCTGACTATCCTTCTTTAAATGAGCTTTCATAGACAAGTCACACCATAGGTCTGACCGTAAGTCTCAGCGAAAGCGAGTCTTACTGACTATTTTTACGGCTCCCCAGCTTGAATGTTGAATACTACTCCTTATGTGAAGCGTACAGCGTATTAATTGCGTTCCGGTTCATGCTTAACAGGTCAGTATGTCGGTAACGAAAAGTCGTTAACCAACAAACTGTCGAGGATGGCTCTTCGGCTTTACACCTGCCATATGCACATACACATAGTTGATCAGGAAAAACCACAGTTTCAGGTAAAAAATGTAGTGTAGAGGCGTTCTATAACTTAAGGTAATCATATTAAGTGTAGCATTTCAACTTGTCTTTCGGTTTCTGGTATATCATAGACCACACACATTTACATAGAATTATCTGTTATGACAGTAAAATGGACGGCCAATTCGCTCACACACTAGTTAACGAATCTTCTGGAAATGTCGAATACGTTTTAGAGTGGAAACCGTAATTCACCCCTGTATCACCAGTTAAGTTAAAATCCAACAGCTCAGCTGTTTCCACTTAAGGGTTATTTTTTCAAACTTTGTACTCGCAGAGTTGGGGCACGAAGATGATCAGTACGCAAGTTAACCGAATTGATTTAAATGAAGACTGCAGCTACGGTGTCAACATTCTTGGTTAGGCAAGCATGACTGGGGTAATGGTTGCACCAACATCCACACCGGTAGATTGATATTGATCTCGGTTACGTTTTTTCATGATTATGCTGGAGGCTAAAATATAAATCGAGCAAAATCACACGGTGCCTCGAACAATGTTAATCCTTCAATATCACCCAAAATTTGGTCATCAGTCGGCAGTGAGATCAGCAGTTCTACAGTAACAACGGCACGCAGTAAAGCTGACTCGATGATAATTCAGACGAACCCGGATTAGCTTCGTAACTCAATCACCTTTCATTCCAACCAAAAAGCTAAACATTCCATGCGCACCAACTTTTGCATTCTCACGTTTTTTGTATTAACACGCTCGTGGAGTAGACAGCTATAACCTGCGAAAAATGCTGCTCGGTATATTAACGCCATAATTCTATCAGTGCGTGACTATTCTGTCAAGAAGGCGTGACATTTGAATAGACACTCTTCACTCCTCTCAAATGAAAACCAATCCCGTTGTACCTCATCAAACTTCCGCAATATTTTCAGTAACCCCCGCTAATATTAACACATTGTTTCTGCCTCAGAGAAATGCGCGTTTGGTTAAATCGAGGGGGGAGTTTTGTGGCTACGACCTTTTGAGAATCCAGGCTCATTACTACTATAACACGATCTACTCGGCCCGTATAACCAGACGACTGAACGTAATTCGCCTAGAGATTTGTTGAAGTATGTGGTTGTTTTCTGTTCACTTCATATCAATGGTCATTCACAAGAACTCTGGAAAGAGTACCGGAAATTTTATATTCAAGCATATTTATTCCCTCAGGATCACCAGTCAGATACTTGGAAGATAAACTAGGCTACAACGTATAGGTTTTTCTCAACAGTAGTAGGGTTTTCGTAAATGTCAGAAACTAAATTTTCACAGTTTGCTTACAAGTATTTCACACTCTTACGACTACCTCAAAAGTTCTTGACGTTTGTGCATCCCCGTCACGTTGATTTTTTATTCATTTGATGAAATTTCTAAAGATGACACATCTACTTATGACCTGATTCATGACTGTTGTTTGCGTGTGTTTCACTGTTGTTAATGCTGACTTCTATTTTGAAGCTTTGAAGTTGTTTGATCAAACCTTTTATGGGAACCCTAATTCCTTATTCCCAAACCTACTTCGAATTTTATCCGATAGCTATACGCGATCATCACATATCTCGCCGCATACTCGCAATCAGAACTCACGTTCCTTCGGTGATCACTGGCCCAGTCAAATCTGTAGAAATTTTCCAACCTACTTTCACATATACTTCAGGCTAATTGAGTTCACAGCAATGACAAAGTGTCACCTGTTTGTTTGCATATGTCGATGTTCAATGTTCTGTGGCTTCAGTATATTTATACCATCATAACTTACTTTATTAATTTGACAATGTTATTGAGCATGTGATATCACTACCACAGTCTTCTCACGTTGATAACAAAGTCTTCGATCGAATACTGCATCTTCTTTTGCACACGGTTAACCCATAGATGACCTCTCATTAGTTTGATGATGAAACTGTAGAAACACGCGTTTTAGTGATAATTTTTTTCCATTTACTGACCGATTATAATGGTAGAGTTCATGTCTAATAGGTCCCAAAGAAACGACCAGCCTGGTTACGGTGGTACACTAAAGTCTGTTAATAAATACGAAACGCTGCATAGGCGTGGGACTTGTAGACTTCCACAAGAGTTCCATTTTGGCCTGTAATTCATGCAACGAAATGGTAATTCAATAATGAGGCCTCCTCCAGTGAGTAGTTCACTTTCTGTAGTCTACAAGAATTGAAAAGGAAACAAGTTTAATGAGATTATTTTAGTAGGACTTTTCATTTATTTACAACGCTGATGGTCTTTGCTGTGTTGTGTTTAATGACGAGAATGGTCAATTCATACCATCGACAGCCAGCCGAATTTAAGATAGTGTGCAAATTACAGTGTCAGCAATAAATAGAATGCCTGTTCGTCTTGACGATACTTTGATGGAAAGAGCAGTCGGATTAATTTCGCAGAACTGGAAACTCCCCTAAATATCTGTGTTCCCTTAAATACCCTGAAAAATTCCATGACGGAACTGGTGAAACTTAAACGTCGACTATAACAGGCATTTTCCACCAGGACGCTCCGGATACCAACAAATCTTTATTATGCCCTATTATCTGAGCGTGGTTCATGAAGATTTTTTATGCATGTACCAGTTGTGCCATGCAAAAGGGGAAGTTTTCTCATCGGTGTTTCCTACCTTGTACCTGCTAGCGCCATTATTGCTGAATAAGCCGATTGGTCGAGAAGGTATTTTTTCAAGTGATGAGTAGCCAACTAGACATACAAACATTCTATCGATCGCTGTTGGTTTTACCCAAAAGAGCCACTTGATGTCATCCTAGAAAGTCTTGGGACAACCATAGTTGTGATGAATCGCCGCAAATCTCTGGTTCACCAAACGTATCTACTCAGTTGACAGTCAGTCTCGTGAACAAATGCAAGCCAACCCTATCTGTCACAATAATGTTTACCAAAAGCAAATAGTTCGGAACACTGATGATCTCACCCTTTTTCAGAATCCAGCGACGAACACACACTGCGTATAAACACAAGACTTCCACTTTGGCATTAAATTTTCTTGCATGCTGGGACCAACATAAATGGTGAAATATCACCGTATTCAGGATGGGTGGCAAAACCGACGCGAATCTACACGGTATTACGTATAGCGCGCTCCCCATCTTGATTTTTTTCGCAGCCAATTTTGCACCTAAGCTTAAGCTGACGCGCTGGTGACAGTTTTATACATTTAATAGCCCAGGCATTAGTTGAACCGACCAAAATTTTACAATTAGGCTGCAAAAGCACTCACAGCGGAGGAGCAGCATAATCATCACCGTTAGTAATGGAAAGCTCCTAATTACAGGATGGTCTAATTGAACCAGCAGATTGACATCTGGTCACTCTTCGCATGTGGAACATACATGTGTGCAACCTGAAAGTGAGTGACATACGGAGAAATATAACACTGTAGAAAACATTTTATACCAGTCACACATATATTTGCATCCAACTCAGTACTTTGACGGATTGGGTAGTTTGTGGAACTCAGCGATGTCGATGTTTTACTTGGACAGTTCGTAGAAGTAGTTGAAGTCTGTTTCAAGCTTTCTGAATGGAACTGGATAAAGATTTTATTCCACAACCTGTTCATAAGATCAAACATCTTAAATGTGTTTGAGTAGTCCATCACCACTGTATTCTTCTGATTCAATAAGTCTCGTTTCAACTCATCTAATACGACCATTGAATGAAAAATGGTGAGAAAGGCGATGAGGAAGAAAGTGTACACAATGGTATCTCAGCGACATTCTAATCTCTGAACTGATTTTCAAAACAGAGATGACAATAAAAATAGCTGAGACTCGTAGTTCCGGTTCAACACATAAATTATACATTCACTAAACAAATAAACACAAGAGAACATACATCTGCTTCTTGAAGGTCGAGAGTAAGAAATGTTTTCATCCAGATAGTTTGTATCTGGACCAACTTAAGACCACATGAAAATAATACTGAACCGACAGACCAACCATTCTACGTCTGATAAAACAGCATCACAAGTGAGTTAACTGCCGCAAGTTTTTTCCTCTTATGGTTTGCCCTTGTGCTGTCTATGATTTCCAAATTAAAGTTTTTGATTCTTGACGAACACAAATTCGTTATAATGTTGCCAACGAATTTCTTCTTCATCATGACTAACCTTCAAGTCGCAGGCGGTTCCGTTGGTCCCTGAGGCACATGCACAGGCTAGTTTGTAGCCATCATTGTACAGCATATCAAATGCCTGTTCGAGTACAGTATGCTTGAGAAAAAAGCGACTGGAGTAATTGCTTCCTGTGTCCGGATCCCGTGTATCATTCAGAGTGTCACCGAAAACTCGACGGCATTCTTGATTGTGTCCAGCAACTAAGAGACGTGCCAGCTTTCGAAACCGGAGATCTGTGGTTCCGTCTCTTGCTGAGCTGAATGTACCGCGGTAGCCTAGTGTAATGCATGTAAAGTTGGGTTTTTGCATTTCTTCTATTGCTTCGACCATTTGTTCGAGGCCATAGAACTTAGCTTCCTCTTTTAATCGGTCTAACTCATCCAGTTGTCGAGGAATGCTTTGTGCACCATACCGATAAAAGTCCAAGATATAACGAAACAATATTCCGTCACGATCTATGAATAAATTCCCGTCCTCATCGAACAAAGCATTAGGATCTTCAATTAAGTCGGCCAGATAAGTATTTGGTTTGGAGTGAATTGTGTGTAGTCTTGTTGCATAGATCTTTCCTCCGACATTGATTCTCACAACTGAGTGATTCATATTGTAGAGTTTTTGAACCGGTACTTGCACACTATCTAAGACTGCTCCTCACTTAGAAAACACACTAACTTACTGTCCTCCATATAAATTTGATAATCTACTGACCAAATCAGAACAACTGGCTGGTAACCAAAAGTACTTTGATTGGATGACTTCAGCAAATTATTATTTTTGTTTCCTTATCCGCTTGACCAATCAGAAGAGAGCACACATGTTGGTAAATGAGACTGTAGTATTTAGAAGAGATATTATTGGTCAAAAAGCAATATTTACTTTTAAAGTTAATACCGTAAATGTGTGAGAATTATGCACCACCCACCTTGTTTGATGCGAATTACGTACACAACAGAATTCCTGGCATTGAAAATCAAAATTAAAGCAATGTGCTGGGCTTGTACGGTTTAGCCGATCAGCCTATGATGAAAATCAGACCAAATATGCAGACCACGTCAACCCAGAGTAACTTTAACTAACCAATCAACAGTGGCCACGGGAAAAAAGCGGTCACCGAACAATATAAAACAAAATGGAAGGGATTAAATATGCCGTGAAATTCTGTAGGTTCACACAGTTCTCCTTTCGTAGTTCACTTGTAACTGAAACGGAGCATGTAGTCATGTTGGGGTGATAATGCATATGTAACAATGAGAGAGAACTTTTCAGAGCACTTATTCTCAATAATTAGTTTGATTTATCTCACAATATTTGACAAGAATTTCGATGTGATTCAAGTAAACTATGCAAAGTACTGCCTACGTAGTCGTTTTCATGGTAAAACACATAACCGGGAAAGTTTTACTACAGCCAAAAGCCAATATGGACACGTTGACTAGCGGTTACAACTGTATGTGCTTAAATCTGCTGGTCTTGTAATCACTAGTCCAGTGAAAGTTCATACACAAGACACCCACGACCACATACTGTTGAAGAAACACTTTGAGTGAACTACCCTTCGAAATAGACTTACAACAAACAATGTTCCTCTTCAACTAACTGATACCATCAGCCTACCCCAGTAATCTATTAAAACTTGCTTCACGTGAACAACTTCTTCTCTGCACTATTGACAAATGTAATGTAGAAAAACCGAAAACGATACATTTTATTGTCAGAAAGCAGCTCATCTACGAGTGGAGTTTGCAACAGGTGACAGTTGTTTTAACTTAATACGTACATACTTTCGACCCCAAACTTTGTCGGTATGTGGCTGGCTTAGAAAGTAGTGTAAATGAGTTAGAAATACTCGTTAAAAATATCTCTGGGCGTTGAATCGAGCACATCTGTGCTGAATCTAATGTGGGACTAAAGATATACTGGTCTATATATACGACCGAAACAACTCGTACGTGGAGTAAAGATGTAGTCTTAACCGAGAATGAAAGGTGCACTGTTTAAGAATTCACAGTGTAGTAAACCCGGAATCCGGCACTGTATTACTAAAGAACCTGGTTGCAGTATGTAACTCAATAAGGTATCTGTAAACAAGTATGATTGACGTTCACCCAATTCTGATCCCTTTTCCGATTATTCAGCAAGTAGCTTAGCATTGTTCAGTGTGTTAAGTGAATTCTACTTTTCCGACTTCACTGAGAAATGCTGGTTACTGGGTTCATTAGTCAATTAAAAAGGTGGTTATTCTGGCGTTCAAAACGATCAGAAAATCATGCGCATTACTCAAAGGCGACTGTAAGGGATCTTTTAGGCACCATAACTCGTTCGCACTTGCAGGTAGGTGAATAGTACATTGGTTAGCACCGTTTCTCATAGGACTGTGGACCGGAGTTGAAGTTTAGGTCTTGAGAAAGAAATGCACTACGTAGGAGTGCTAACAACAGAATAACTCCGATAACTTGTTCAGTGACCTAAACGTCACACTGTTTGCGCCGGCAAGGTAGCTGTGACAAAATGTTAATGTTCCAAATATATATTCCTATAACAAAACAGCATAATAACTGCATAAGTAGCCTCATTGGGGATAGTTCTACCACAGCGCACAGTAGGTAACTTGTAAAGAAACACTTAAGCAGGAATGTCTAAAGGCATCTGATTAGTAGTTCTACCCTTCCATACAAATTTATTTGGGGTTTCATAAGACACCATTATAAGTCGAATGCAGTAACGCTTACGTTGCTCAACCCTTTTGTTCACAAAACCAGCAATGTATTTGCCAATTTACCGGATTCTACTCTCAGTTGTTTGTAATTGTTGCTACATCACGATGTGACGACAACCCATTGCCTAAACACCTAGTCAGCGTAGATGTATAGTTTACTTGCTAAGGCTACGAACTATCAAATTCAAAGAAACCTTTTTATTGACCAATGTGGACTTGCGCACTGAGCTAATTTTGCTGAAAATGTGAAGTGTTCGTCGTGATACTTGCCTACGCACAGTATGTTGGAATAAAATTTTCTGATAACTGAACTTACTAGCGAGTTGTAAGAGCTACAGTTTGTTACACAAACTCGGCAACTGCTAAAAGTTCTTCAAATGCAATCGACTGAATGTTGACCAAGGTCGTTTGAGATTTGCGATGAACCGCAAAGTCTACGTGCCGTCCGTCAGCCTTCTATAGACCGAGCGGGAAACTTAATTACAATACAATTTTTAAAAAATTTCCGCAGAGCTATTGTGTTGCATCACACTGGACATACACTCTAAAGTGTTAAACCAGAATGTTTGTTCTTCTTGCAAAAACATTACTAACAAAGACTTCCTTTTAGAGCTGGATCTCTGTAAGAACATCGGTTCAAAAGTGAGTACGAAGATGTTTGTCGTTGGACCTAATTGTTCAAAAAAAAATAGAATTCAGCACACTGCAACAATATTGATTCGCCGTATCTCCGTTTTCTTCTTCTGATGTTCCTATAAAGCTCACGCGTGCTCTCCTTATCAGTGATGTACCCTGCCGGTTTAGCCCAACCACCCAACTGGGAACTGTAAAATATCCATAAACAGTAATGCAACTGTTGCAGAAAGTTCATTCAACTCCAGGTTCACTCAAGTACTTGTTAATTCAGTGCATGAAGTTTTCAAGTAAAATTTGGTAATTCTTGCTCACGGCTTCCAAAAATCACCTTGTCGACTGGTCATGTACGTACAGCGTGGACAGACGTCACTGTTGCCACCGTGGCGTTCAGTAAACATAACCGGTAGCAGGTCAGTGGAGCACTCAGATTAAATCATGTCAGCAATTATTGATGCTTCATATGATGTAGCAAGTGCGAACCATTCTAGTTTCAAAATAAGCCATTTTCTGACTTCGCCATCAACACTCCTTTTCCTTGATATCAGAACTCACGACAACACATTCTCGTCAAAGTTTTGACTGAAGTCTGTTTTATACTTCCTCTCAATTGAACAACGATTAATTGGCTAACAGTTCCTGTTACTTGAAAGTCATAGGAGAACGTTTAGAAATAGGTTAACGCCTACGTACAGCTTATGCCTTACGAGAGCGTTTGAAGCATGCACTTTTTGGGGAATCTGTCCAGATAAACACGGGTAGAACAGACCCACAGAGCGGTCTGTTTTTCAAATGTACAGAGGAAGCGATGACTTGCTACAACAGTCCATTAAACTTGTTCGTCGGGATAAAAATAATGTCTGTAACGCAAAAGATGGGCAGACCATTGAACAGCACACACTGAATTTGTCTCATCATCGTTTTTCCTAAACCATCGTCATCATCACATGCTTCCAGTGTTAGTCATAGGTGACTTTCATCTTTTTTTCTACAATCAGAATGCTACTTGGATGTGTATTTTGAATCTTTTAATCACAAATGAGTTTGTCGTGTCACTTATGCCGTAGGAAATCGAATAGTTTACTAAGTTTGAAAAGCCACTGAGGTTTTTTCACTTTATCGACTAGTTTCCTATCACTAACAGCTGGTTGTGACGTGCTCTGAAACGATCAACACAGTCTTTTAAATGCTCACCACTTACACTTTACTGATCATCTTGAGCACCAAGTAACGTGAAATTATATATTACTCAATTAATGCTAAGTAAATAGTTGAAACATATGCCTAAAACACTGCCATGTACTTAGGTAGTTTAACTGATTACAGATTTTATACGGATAAATAAGTCCTTACAGGTTTAATGAGATCAGTGATTTCGACCTGTCTTGGAAGTCCTCATCGATTGGAGTTAACAGGGCAGTTGCTGTGTCTCCTCTCGAGACGATCGGGCAACCCGATCAATGCTCACAAGCGAAAGTGGTTGAGCGTTCAGATTTGATAATTCGGTCGTGCCTAATGTGAGGTCAGTGGCGCAGTGGTCAACACGGTTGCCTCACGAGCGCGTGGCCGTAGTTCAAATCCCTGCCGTTGCAAAGATACGCACTACTAACGAGCTCTAATGAGAGCGAATCCCAGGTCTAGTGCTTGTTTTCGAAAGAGGCTGGCTGGAAATTCTCTCTGAATACAAAGGCTGCGATCACATATGGGTGATGTTCAACTTGAGGATAACTAAGTCTTGACCTGAAATCACACAGTAGACTATCTTACATATTTCAGAATGAGTCTATACTGCATAAAGTTTTATTCTTCTAGAATTGTAGAAGGGCCCCAATGCCAATTTCAACGAATCACACGTCGACAGAGATAAACTAGACCCGTCAGCTTTAACCGACTGTGTGCATTTTTTCCTTTACTCTTTTAATTTGTTCTGATGCTCCCAAGAGTGTAGTCATAAATGGTTATCGACCGGGGAACTGAGGTGGTGAGTTAAACTTTCTTTCTTTATCTATCTGACTAACTTTACATTTTTAAGTCAGAAAGTTCAAGTGAAACAGGTCTGCCATTTCAATGAATTACAGACGTTAAGTAACATTTTGTCTAACAAAATGTCATCACCAACCAATTGGTTATTTCACCGTTAAGTTTTGTAGGTTTAACTATTCATTACAGTGTTCCTCCTCAATAGGTGGCACCTTTCTTTGATTACGGTGAATCCTGATGGGAAAGAGAGATATTCACATAGTGAAATCCAGCTGACAAAAATGTGACGGGAAAAGTTAAACAAAGCTGCTTCTCACGGTCGTAAAATGAGACACGTTCTGATGACCGACACTGGGGTTTCACTGAGATTGTGCATTGTATATAGAAGTACTATAAATTCCTTTAGAATTAAGTTATATTCGGTTACCATAGCCCACAACCTAATGGAAAGCGTTTAGAATCATACTAATATGCTTGAGCATCACACGCTGATGTGAATAACACCAGTATCTTTCAGCACTACTGGTCACTCCAAGGGAATTTCATAAACGCTACTTCGGTTGTTCATAAAAATGTCTGACGCATTTGTAGGAACGTGGTGTTGAGCAAGAGTTGGGGAGGGGTGTCGTCTAAAGAAGAACCGCGTTCCCACTTCCGGCAACATGAGTCCACGTGAGTCCACAATAAAAAGTTGAATGACAGCTGAAGAACGTGGTCACTAAACTTTACACCAAGCATACTGGCGGTTCGTCCTACATACCTTCCTCCGCAGAGAAGTTGGAATTGATGTTGACAGTATCGTCAGTCTGTTTCAACTTTTGCGCTATTCTCTAAAGAGATTCAGGTATTTTGGAATCTTTTTTCACTACTAAAACGTTTCTGTGAGTTACTTCTAAAATAACGACAAGCTTGAACATAGCGCAGTACTTTGAAGAGATTCAAAGGACGACCCGTACAAATGAGTGAGTAACTTTGTTAATGCACATCCTGACAGGTAGGTTGTATGTCGCACCTGACCTGTGCGTCAGCAATGAATCGAAACCAGACAAATTACCAATCTCATCATGTTCCTAATGTATAATGAATTTTGACTAGAGATGAGTCCGTGTTTTTAACGGGCAACAGTGTACATCGTATTTCTTGTTCTCTTTATCCGTGATCACCTTATTGCCTGTTATTAAGCGTGTGATAGAACTACTGAAATTTGTACATACAAACATACAAACCTTCTTCTGGATTAATGCTCGTGTGAAAACATGTCAGCAGACTGTTGAAGACTACTCTTATTTACCGAAATAAACATAATGCATAAACGCACACTTTTGATTGCCCATCCAGCTTTGTTCGACCAGTTTTATTATTTATTTGACACTCTGTAATTCAACATATTACTTGTCACAAAAATTACACAAAACTCCTGAGTACTCTCGCAAACCACATGTTCCAATATCTTTAACTAGATGTTCTAAATTTTGAGCATTTTTGACATATGTCTAAGTTTTCGATTTGACAATGATCTACACAGTTTGGTAGAAAGTTTCTCCCTTTCCAACTCGAAAGTAGTTGTCACACGACTAATGCAAATAAACCGTACCACATCTGACGGCCACATCGATGAGTTGTAAGTGGAAATTGTCAGAACATCAAAAAAGCTGTTCGGATAGTAGATGAAAAGGTTGAATCAGCGTTCACGCTTTTGTCACTGCGATGAGCTTGACCAGAACCCACTATGGACCAAGCCACCATCATTCCAGATGAACCTAATGTGAACTATTCCAAAGAAAACATTCTTGAAAGTAAAAGGTTCAACAGTCAAACAGTGAAATTACTAGTGATCTGATAGCAGGCATTTGAATGATTGTGACACGCTGATATATCGAATAGCGGTCCTAACCAGCACCTTGACCTCTTACGAGGTCCCCATTTCGGTAGTTCTTGTTTATTGCTAACAACTTGGTTGTTACCCGCTAGCAAACGTAGTCTAGTTGACACATGATTGATGCAGACATATTTCACGTTTTCTGGACAGGTGTGAGACTGTATATACAAAAGAAAAAAGATATATAGCAACCTTTTAATTCCTGTTTAGTTCATGTTTTTACAATCAAGCTGGCAAGAATATCCTACAAATGTTTATAAGCACTGTGATATACGACATTCATGTCGAACAGATCAATGTATGTTTTTAAGAGTTTTCGGTGGCAGTTTCCCTTTGGTTAATAGCTAAAGTAAGTCAAAATCTAGAGTAGCCTGATTAATTTTACCGGTAGCGTTTGCTTCTAGGACACACGAACAAACACGTGAGGCCCACATATAACATGATGGTCTTCGGTAGGAATAAAATGCATTGATTATTTCCGTTTAAGAAGTCTTAGCAAGAACGAAGGCGTCCGAAATAAAACTGTTAATTTGGAACTCCTTGTTGTGAACAATTGTATCACTGCGACTTCCCCTTATTCTGTATCAATAATTTCATTTAAAAAGCGGTAAATTTGTCGTTATTACCTGAAGAATTTAGCCAGTTTTGTGTGTTTATTGAAGGACACGCCATAAATATTCATCCGTAGATCCGCAATGATACGGAGAACTTGGGCTTGGGCACGAAATTAAAACGTACGGTACGAATTTGCATAAGTTTGTAGTTTTGAGTAGTGACGCTTTTTATCCACATCGAAGAAGGAAATACTTTCAGTTCGATTAGAGGATATATAGCTTGATAAGAATGCATGTCTTGAAAGAAACTTCACGATGTCGATAGAAGTATGAATATTGTGGAAAAGGATCCAATATATCTAACTGGTCGAGCCAACGCAAAATAGATCACATCAATGGCAATCTTGCGATGAAGTTTGCTGAATAATATTCGTTTTGATTTTGACAAATCAGCAATCTAAGTAACTTTATAGGCTGTGCAAGTGTACGGACTCCACGATAAAATGAAGGAAAAGGCTAGTCTCAGCCTCTTATTGGCCACGATTGCTTTCTAACTATTTTGGGCGTAGAAACAAATAGTGTACTACGCAGCAAATTGTTACGCTGTCTACCAGGTCTCAATAGTGATTAAGCCCCGATATATTGCTACAGTTTTTTGTTGAAGAGCACGACTTAGGGAATCGTCTATAACTGTGTGCGCTTTTAAAAAATTTTCCTGTGGATACCAGCCCATCATGGTAGCATGAAGATGTCCTTGACACAAGACGTGTTTTAGCTGACAGTCAATTGGTTGGTTAACTCAGATACGTAGTTCCTGATTTCTCAGTTTGGCTTCTAAGGTCAACCGGTAGGGTGTTTGCAGCGTTCTGGCCTACTGGTTCTGCATTCCATTCGAATATAGCCGAGTAGTAGATTGTTCGAACTTGTGACTCCTATGGAACAGAATGGGCTTATGAAGAAATGAAGTGTTGAAGTACATTAGCAGACTGTAAGAAGGACCAAATTGGAATGAACTTTTACTCAATGCATCTTATTTGTCGAGAATTTCTTTCCTTGTACACAAAAACAACACTTTTTTCTAGCTGATAGTGTTTGCCTTACTTAAACATGACGTTTCCGTCACTGATTTATCCACGGAGACAAGTGCCGTAACTTAATTCCAACGGCTGAAAGGATATCTCTATCCTATATCGCTCAATAAGAATATTCAGCAATGTCAGTGCGATCACTTAATGTGTTTAGCATGCACCGGTTGTACGTCTATCCTTCGTCAAAGGATATTTTAGATTCGATAAGTCCTTGGAACATCCATCACGGTGATGAAATAGGTACACACATCGTTGAAGTCATTTTTTCTTACTGTTTTACACTGTGCAACAATTTGCCAACAAAACTCCTGTCTAAAATAATCCGACCATCTTATTCAGCTCGTACTCAGCCTATGTGTACATCTTCCAAAAGATTCCAGTACATGCATTTGGTCACCTACGATTATTTGGTTATTCCAGAAACAGTTTGTGCCCAAACTAATCATGAAACATCAACAATTTTGTATTGGCTATAATTGTTCGTTGAACTTTTCACGAGATCCCTGATGCTCGTTTCAATTTTGCCCCTCAATTACCGAGGTTTCCAGCGCGTAGAAAGGTGGGAGCTTAATTCATGATAGGCATAAATCATACCGTCGTAATTTCACCCCGTTCTGTATAACTGAAAATGAACGAATTAATTTGTTCCGCACTTAAGTTGTTTCTGTGACCTTTATTCGGTTGAGATGTTAAATTGTCAATAAAACTCAATGAGACCCGTGAAAACCGGCTAACGGTCTGAAATTTCACATTTGAGGTTTCATTGCGACTGATTACCAGGTCGTTCAACAGGTGTCAATGTGCTTGTCCACAAGGGCAAACACTATTTACAGAAGAATATTTCTAACAGCGAAATGCAAATCCGTGGTTCAAATCATTCAGAACCAGTTCACGCGGTTGGCGCACGCAATGAAACAAATTTGCAATTGAACTCAAAGTTAGACTCGCGACATATAACAGAACTGTCAGAATTATGCTTACCTTCAGGTCATTTTGGTGAAACTTCTGACTCGGCTGACTTTGTTTTGTCCGGTCGTGTCTTATGTGAGTTCAATGGCGCAGCGGTCAACACGGTTGCCTCGTGAAGAGCGTGGCCGTAGTTCAAATCCCGGCCGTTGCAAGGATACGCACTACTAACGAGCTCTAATGAGAGCGAATCCCAGGTCTAGTGCTTGTTTTCGAAAGAGGCTGGCTGGAAATTCTATTTGAATGCGAAGGCTGCGATCAAATGTGAGTGATGTTCAACTTGAACATATTCGTTTCTGTTTTATTGCGGCCCGTTTATTGATGTCAACTTTTGCTATCGCTAATGTGACATCCGAATTCAACGACGTTAGTCCCGCCTTAGTGAATCGTGGTTCTGCTGTCTTCGTTGTAAACTGTGCTGCCATTTTCAGGGGATTGTATTTGACTAGATGTTTCCCATACTTCTTTTTTCATACCGCAAACCATTGGATTATTTCTGCGAAACGCAATTTTTCGACAAATGTATCCACGGAAATATTCAGCGAAACTCATCTCTGTTTTCTTTTCTCAAGTTCCTTCCGGTCGTGTATTCTGGTCAATTACCGCACACATCTGCCGTGAAAATAATAATTGTTTGACCGAATTAGGCTTACTCGTCAGGTACATACATATTATTGTCTGTCAATTATTGAAACCAAGGCAGACGAAGTGTCGGGGTCGGCAACTTTTGCACACAGAGGCTTGTTGTGCATGAGGAGCAGCGCCTCGAATGGCAAGGATGACGAGCTTGTGGTGGCACGTCAACAAACAGTATGTGTTTGTCGGTTCGACCACACGACCGGTCTCCAGCAGATCTCTGGCGATCGGAGAAGTTGACTGGCGCTTCTCGATGGAGTCGCGCCGGTTCACGCCACATATTTTTGAGGACGTGCCTGTTCATCCCAAGACGTTGGGACCGATCTGTTCTGCCAGTGTGAACGTCGGAACGGCTGCATGTGAGCAGGTGAATACAGTGTGAATTTGAAGCCGTCATATCCGCGTCTTAATATAATACAAATCGGGTCACTTGGTGCGATTGAGTTAGCCTTCTGTAGATGCATTTCATATCCACTTGACGATCTGCGTCTGTCTCCGTGTTAGAAAGAACATATTGTTACCTACTCTTTATGACAAGTGCTTGTAAACGGGTTTCTTCGAAACAGATGTTTCTTGTGATCATGCTACTTTTGTCCTGCTGTGATAGTCAGTGTGGCCACTGGATAACCGTTCGAGATCAAGGTATTACGAATAAATTTCAACTCTGTCTAGTATATCATTGATGCGTATAGTTCACGTTCTGTGAAACAAACGACGAACCGGTGAGTGTTTGTGTTGTATGGGTAGGAGACTATTGAAAATCAGCTGTTGTCCACCGTTGGTGTGGCT
>QNGE01007189.1:6603-24878 GCA_008508345.1 Paragonimus westermani | reverse complement strand
CGAGCTACAAACAACACCACCACTATTCCCAACCATCAGTGACTTTCTAGATTATTTGAACTTCGAGATCGGGAACCAGCCAACTGCTGCATTTCATACGAACATCACTTCCCAGCCTGTTGCGGGAATTGATACGGGTAACGTTCTACTACCTTGCAGCTCCATAGAGTACTCTGAATTTTATCACCGGTTTAACCGACGATCCGTTTCGATATAGGTTACAGTATCTGCCTCACGAATTGTCTGTGAAATTTTCGTCTAGTAGTATCCAGGTCTGTGGGTTGAGCAGTGCTGTGTTTGCACTCCAGGCTAGTTTGCTAAGCACCCTATCACAAGTAAGGCCGATCCCTCGACAATCAGCCGTTGCGGCAAGATTGATAACAAAGCGACAATGTACCAACACAATAAAGTTTCCGAGCAATATCAACGGTCTTGAGTGAAACTACGACAATTACAACTAACAACTACGTAAAGTTTCTCACATTATCTGAGCCGGGGGAGGGCGCCAAGTAGAACAGTGATACACCCCATGCCTGACACTAGTGCCGATAGAAATAACTCGCCATCAGTTGCAACAACCGCTGAGCATTGTCCAAGATGTCATTATAGCCCAAACTTGCCGCCTAAGCGAGACCCGATATAGTTTAGATGGCGATCGTACAGCCAGCCAAAACGACTATCTGAAATGCGTTGACACAGAGGGAGAAACAACGTAAAAGAAGCAGTACTACTAGGCAACTCCATTGTTTTAACTGGTAAGAATATAGGCTGACAGGACGGAGATATTCCTGAGGGTTTGGGACCTGAACCTAAACGTCTGATTAATGGATATATACAGACTTGTGATAACGGGAACTCAATCCACCGGTGGAGATGCTACAGTAATGGTTACATCAGTCCTAGCTTGGCCAACAGCGACTTCCGAAGTGCACAATCAGAGGGGAGCCGACATGGTACGGACCATCAGTCCCATACATCAACTGCTCTCCTGACCTTCAGTCTTGCAGACGTCGGCTTTCACTCAGTCCAACATCAAAGCGAACGCGTACTGTTGACATGCGAACGCTGGGTGCACCCAAGTTAGCTTGCACTCTACACCTCAACGTGCCGCACCATTCCTATAATCCAGTCTGAATGATGCTCACGCCCTCAACTGCATATGCACGTAAATAGAGTCACTGGTCTCACAACTCTTTTCCGCATTCTGGCACATACGCTCCCAGTCAATGGGAAGAATTCAACTAGGGGTGTCTTGACGTGATCGAATCACAGACAAGCATGACACACTTGAACGTGGATCGGGATGGCAAAAGTAACGCACGTGCAAACCATGTGACGCTGTCCCAAAAGGCTCTACTGCGTGCCATTGTACACCATTCCCGACAGTAGAGATTCGAAATGTTGAATCAACCTTTTCCAATGACTGTCGACAGGATAGCGTTACTCGTCAAGTGATACTTTGGCTATCATAATGAGGATTCCACCACAGACTTGCTGGGAGTGTCAAGAAATGCAATTAAGCGAACGTTCAGTGCAGCTGAACTCCATGTAGTCGCTCGGACTCAGGAGTTACCAGTGTCTTCAATCAAAGATCAGCCCAATGGTGCCACTTCACATTGCGTTTACCGAGTTGTGTCACTGCGGAGAATGAAGGAACATCTACCAAAATGGGTACAGAGGTCCGTGTTACCGGGGAATGGCAATGTTGCTGAAACGCGTGTACAGCCAGTTTCCTCGGTCGCCAAACTCGTCCTGACCACCGGTCACGCTATCGACCCACCTCGTGCATTCAGAATCCTGTTAGATCACTCTGACCCAAGATCCTTACGGTTTGCTGAAACAGTTGCAGTCGATCGACTCAAACCAGCTCTCTGTATCCGGATCTAACTGTTCGTGAAATTGACTTTTCCCTGGACTTAATGATTTATCCTAACCCGCTTAGTGATTGTCCACCCCTCTAGTTGTTTGCTACAGAAAAACCCATCGATGTTATTGTAATTTTACTACTGATCGGTCAGTACAAAATGTTTGCATCTACCAATTTTCGTGCTTTTGTTTCAGCATACGTTTCTGGCGAATCGACCCCTAATTTTTTTCCACGTGCCGAACGATGATGGGATTTACACACACAAAAATTAGCTACGACGATATGTGTGGTATGTGGTTCAGAATGTCTCTCGAGAATATCCGCGGTGGTGCCCATTGGTGTGTGCTTCACGTAGTCGGGGTTTGTGGCTCAGTTACAAGCACAGAGTTGCCTGTCTTGATGAACTAAAGAAACGACCAATTATCATGCAAGGGACAGTATCAACGTCAAACTGTTTGGCTAGNATCATGCAAGGGACAGTATCAACGTCAAACTGTTTGGCTAGCCCAGCTGCTACCTATCACATCTGCGGCGTAAACTTGTACACGTTTCAGATGGGAAGGTGGTAACGTGTTATAATATGCTACTTCCTATGTTATCTGTCACACGTGCATAGTGCAGTCAGCTGCATACAATGGGATTGACGCAAGCGACATGTGGGGTCGCTTTGAAGTATGTGACGTTTAACCGACGTAACATACAAGGAAGTTGAGTCAATTAGGTGCATGATAGTACAAGGGTTATATAATTCTCTATACACATGATTCCGACTTGAGATGGCTAATCGCGTCGGCCTCAGCGGAACGCGGATCAATGAGACTTTATAACCGTGAACACCGACTGGATACTGATCAAACGACTTGTCACCAACGTGTCCGAAGGTAGACGAAGCCGAAACCGTGCGTGATCTTGGGACGAAAGACTCAGACTGCGCAGTTTGAAACCATTTTGGTAAACGTTCGTTTAGCCAAGAGCTTAAGCACCTATCGGTTTTGCTGATGTAAGTCACTCAGCGATTACACACAAATTGATGTATGCAGTGAGCTGGCGCAGATAGGTTGCTCTCTCCTGTTTGAAGTAAACCGCAGCTTGCGAGTTCTTTCAGACACTACGATAGCAGCTACAGTATCTGTTCGCTTAATCGATGTAATTTGAAAAACCTACCACATTTGAGTGGCAGTGCAATGTAGCTTTTCTTGCTAAACATGGAGGCTCCCTCTACCGCTGTTTGTTGCGGGCTGTGGCTCTCGATAATTCGCAAAAGATACTCATTATCCTGCAAATACGTTGCAGGTATCCGAAATTCGTTGGCTAAAAAATTTAATGAACAAATATACCTAGCGCGTGCAAACAATATTAGTAGTGACCGCTCGTTTTTTGGCGTAAAAAGAGTGTATTCGCCAGCCCAGATTGGCTTTGATAAGCGGACCCGGTTATTGGTTTATTATCTCCGTAACCCATGAGGATGTCAAGAAATGGTGAATACTCGCCCTTTTCCAATCCACAGGTGACCGTTAAATTAGCATGACAGGTGGGTAGCTGTTTTACAATCTCATCGGTCGTTTGTGAAGATTATGTAAGCGCAACTTTTGTACGGCGGCAATGCCGAAACTTCTTTAGCATAACAACATCAGCAACCATCGATCCCAACGTACCCCTGTAGCGGCCTGGAGATTTCACTGGCGTGCCTGCAGTATGGGGTGTAAAATAGTTCCAAAACTCAGAGTTGCATATTGTACATAGGCTATTAAGAAAGCTTGCATGATGCGTTGTCCGATTGTTTGTCTACATGTCATGTGATCGTGGCGCGAACCCGAAGGACACACATGTCACATTCTTCCGGTTTACTCGCTCGTCGACGGCCGGTCTCTAGCCTCTCTAGCTATTTCGCGTGTCGGTGCCTTTTATAGAGCTATCAGAGACCACCTGTACATTTCGTCGAATAAAGATTTGGTCTTTCTCCTCAACGGCCTTTTGTTATTTGCGTCTGATAATTGCGTACCTGGGGAAAACGCGACTTAGTTCGACGAGCACTTAAATTGGTGAGCCCGACTAAATTGGTGAGCCCGTTCGATTAAATTTTGTTTTCCACAGGTGTATCTATTGTATAACTGTAAGTTGCTATTTCTTTAATACGTTTTACATATTCTATTTTTTTATTTAAAAAATCGATTTATTATCCATCCCGCTTTAATGGAGGCTCAACCACACGTTTTGTCGGACGCTTCGGTCAGTGCATTAGCCGTACAGTTTGCACCCTTTAGAGAGAATAATCCTAAGTCGTGGTTTGCTCAGTTAGAAGCCACATTTGCGCTACGACAGATTAGTTCCGAGCTAACGCGTTTTCATCACGTAGTTGCGGCACTGCCATCTCACGTCATTGACGAGGTGGACGATGTTCTGGAGTTACCGGACTCCACGAAGCCCTACGAGCAACTTAAAGCGGCCGTAATTAAGCGCGTTGGTTTGTCCGATCGCCAACGTATTTCTCAGCTTCTGAGTGCGACCGAGCTCGGTGACCGTAAACCATCGCAGCTCCTTCGCCACATGCAGCGGTTAGCTGGCACGACACACATAGAAGAGGCTCTACTTAGGGAGATGTGGCTACAGCGTTTGCCTAAGGATATGCAAAACATTCTTAGCGCAAACCCATCAGCAACCTTGTCAACCTTGGCTGATGTCGCCGACCGGATCGGGGAAACATACGGCACCGCTGTTTCCCAGCTCGCTTCGAATAGTCAGGGCGCAATTGCAACTCTAACTGCTCAAGTTGCCACCCTAACTAAACAACTTCAGGCCTTAACGACGCATCGTTCGAGATCACGTTCGACTACCCCCATTCGACGACACAGTAGCCACGCAGGGTCACGTGATTCTCGTCAGGCGCCACCGAACGCTAATCCGGATCACTGCTGGTATCACCAGCAATTTGGCAAGAAAGCCCGACGATGCCGACAGCCTTGTACCTTTGGTCCAGTCAGCAAACAGGGCAGCCAAATCCACATGGTTAACGACGTAACTGGCCCGCCTGGTCGCCTGTTCTTTCTAAAAGATCACGAGTCGGGGATTCGCTATCTTATCGACACAGGTGCCGAGGTCAGCGTGATCCCACCTGAGACCCACGACTTAAACAGGTCATCTATTTCGAATCTTCGCGCGGCCAACGGAAGCACTATAAAAGTGTTTGGTCAGCGCTCTCGCACACTTAATTTAGGTCTCCGTAGGCCTTTCCGCTGGATCTTCACGGTCGCCGACGTCCAAATGGCGATTATCGGTATCGACTTTCTCCAGCACTTCGACCTTTTGGTAGATTCCAGACGACACCGTCTGGTCGACCAAACGACAAAGCTTACAGTTACAGGGATTTTGACCGATAAGGTATCAGTCAGTCCCGTATATCAAAGCTCTACGAAACTAAACTCCTTTAGTTTCCTAATCGATAAGTATCCGACTGTTTTTCGACAGTCTTCATCTCTGCCTGCCGTCAGGGGTTCCACGAGGCACCACCTAGTCACGACAGGCCCGCCGGTGTTCGCCAAAGCTCGCAGGTTGACACCAGACAAGCTTAAAATAGCCCGCGCTGAGTTTGAGCACATGCTCGAGCTCGGAATCATTCGCCCGTCCAGTAGCCCTTGGGCCTCTCCACTCCACATGGTCCCTAAAGCGTCAGGCGATTGGCGCCCGTGTGGAGATTATCGTTCGCTCAACAACGCCACAATACCCGACAGGTACCCGATTCCGCACATACAGGACATCACGGCTAGCCTTCATGGTACCCGTGTTTTCTCGAAAATTGATCTGGTGCGCGCATACCACCAGATCCCGGTTGCGGATGAGGATGTTGCCAAAACAGCCGTCATCACACCATTCGGTTTATTCGAGTTTCTACGTATGCCGTTTGGTTTGCGAAACGCTGCACAAACGTTTCAACGTTTCATCGACGACGTCACACGGGGTCTGGATTTCGTCCACCCCTACATCGATGACCTATTAGTTGCAAGCGCGTCTGAAGAAGAACACCAGATTCATCTGCGACAGCTCTTCGACAGATTAGCAACTTTTGGCATAACGATTAACGCGGAGAAGTGTGTTTTTGGTCAATCAGCGATAGAGTTTCTAGGACATTACGTTGACCAGCACGGTATTCGACCGTTAACCGATAAGGTAAGAGTAATCCGCGATTTTCCCCGTCCTACCACCCTCGCCGCTATTCGTCGATTTAACGGGATGGTCAACTACTATAGGCGGTTTATTCCACATTGCGCTCAGCTTATGCAGCCTTTAACCGATTTACTCCGCGGCCGTGTCAACGGAGTCGTAGAGTTATCACCAACAGCCATCGAGTCGTTCGATAGAATTAAGGACGCATTAGCCACCGCCGTTATGTTGCACCACTTCAACTCAGCCGCGGAAATAAGTGTAGCTGTTGACGCGTCAGACACCGCAGTCGGCGCCGTACTTCAACAGTTCGTCGATGGACTCTGGAAACCGCTCGCTTTCTTTTCCAGACGTTTACTTCCGGCTGAAACTAGGTATAGCACGTTCGGTCGTGAGTTGTTAGCAATTTACTCAGCCGTTTGTCACTTCCGACATGCCCTCGAGGGAAACCAGTTTGTGATTTTCACCGACCACAAACCGTTGGTTTTCGCCTTTCGCAGTAGGTCTGAGAGACATTCGCCCCGCGAAGTTCGCCATCTGGACTTCGTATCCCAGTTTACGTCTGATGTACGCCACGTTTCTGGCAGCGATAACGTTGTGGCTGACGCTTTATCCCGAGTGTCGGCACTAGTTGGTCACGACTCAATCGACTTAAACGCTATGGCCAACGCACAACGTTCGGAAAATGATTTCCGTGCCTCCTGCCAACAATCAGCTCTACGGCTGACTGATCAACCTTTGCCAGCGTCTGCAGACACTATCCTTTGCGATACCTCTACTGGACATCCACGTCCAGTAGTTCCTACTCTTTTCCGACGACGCGTGTTCGACACGCTACACAACATAGCCCATCCTGGCATCCGGGCCACGGCCAAGCTCATTTCCGATAGGTACGTCTGGCCTGGTATGCAAAAGGATCTTCGCACGTGGGCACGATCTTGCCTAGCTTGTCAACAGGCTAAGGTTCACCGCCACGTGTCGGCCCCGATTGGCCGATTCCCTTCGATTACATCTCGACTTGCTCATCTCCACATCGACATTGTAGGTCCTTTGCCACCTTCCAATGGGATGACATATCTTTTGACGATGGTAGATCGTTTCACGCGGTGGCCAGAGGCCGTCCCCATAACCGACGTCCGTTCAGAGACTGTAGCACGCGCATTCGTTGAGCGTTGGGTGGCATCTCATGGTTGCCCGGCCACGGTTACGACCGACCGTGGCCCTCAGTTCGAGAGCGGTTCCTTTGCGGAAACACTGAGCGCGCTTGGATGTCATCGCACGCGGACCACGGCATACCACCCGGCTGCAAACGGTATGGTCGAACGCTTCCACCGACATCTAAAAGCAGCCCTCGCCGCGGTCGACGCAATCCGTTGGACAGAAGCCCTGCCAATGGTTTTACTCGGCATCCGCGCCGCCCTTAAGACTGACCTTCACGTTTCCAGCGCCGACCTCCTGTACGGCCAACCACTGCGTCTTCCTGGCGATTACTTTTCATCCGCCACCGACGCCCTGCGATATGATGCATCTTACGCCAAACAGCTCGCTTCGCACATGCGCCGCCTCCGTGTCACGGACACACGAGAACAAAGCCGCAAGGTGTTTGTTCCTAAAGACCTCCACGACTGCACACGTGTTTGTTCGCGTAGATGGCTTACGACGCTCGCTCGAGCGACCTTATGAAGGTCCCTTCAGAGTACTTCAACATAAGGATCGCTTTTACGTGCTCGAACGTCAAGGTATTCGGGACACGGTTAGCATGGATCGTCTGAAACCGGCCTACTGCGAAAGGACAGAGAAAGCCTACAATGCTCCTCCGCAGCCCCTATCCACGCCGGCAGCTGTCTCGGAACAGCCTCGCCCAAGCGCATCGTCCTCAGCAGACATCACGACTTTGCCGATGACGCCAGCACCCGCCGTAACGCGTTCAGGTCGTAGGGTGCACTGGCCGAAACGTCTCATAGAGGATTAGTGTTTGTGAAATCTCGTTTTTCTTCGGTCGTAACACAAAAAAAATCGGATTTTTTTTCTCGAAAAAAAAAATCGTTTCCAAAACAAAAACAATTGCGTTTGCCCAGGTTTCTCTTTCTCGAATGTCTCTATTCGCTGTATAATTCGGTTGAGTATGTCAATTATTTCTGTAGTGATACTCAGCCAGTTTCGTTCCATTTTCTGTCGCACGTGTCATCCGACGCCGGCATGACGTGTGTGGCATCTTCAATCGCGATCATCCTCGATCTCGTATTGGATGTCGTGCTTGCACGCTCCGTGGATGCCTCGCCTCGAACATTCTTTTTTTACGGTTGTTTCGGCACTTTTGAGGGAGGATACACGAGTGAGAGCTCGCTAGGAACTGTGGGCATTAGTGCTCCTCCTCCTGCGGCGTCTGGGGATTTTCGTACCAATCGCAGGCTGATTGGATATCGGCTGGTACGCCTTGAATCAGATCAGGCCAAGGGTGGCTGGCCCCAGTTATCCTCATCAGGATCGAAGGGTTGTTGACACAGTACCCTTTTAGGGGGGAGCTGTGTAGCGGCCTGGAGATTTCACTGGCGTGCCTGCGGTATGGGGTGTAAAATAGTTCCAAAACTCAGAGTTGCATATTGTACATAGGCTATTAAGAAAGCTTGCATGATGTGTTGTCCGATTGTTTGTCTACATGTCATGTGATCGTGGCGCGAACCCGAAGGACACACATGTCACATTCTTCCGGTTTACTCGCTCGTCGACGGCCGGTCTCTAGCCTCTCTAGCTATTTCGCGTGTCGGTGCTTTTTATAGCGCTATCAGAGACCACCTGTACATTTCGTCGAATAAAGATTTGGTCTTTCTCCTCAACGGCCTTTTGTTATTTGCGTCTGATAATTGCGTACCTGGGGAAACGCGACTTAGTGCGACGAGCACTAAACCCCCATGGAAACTATCTATTTTTCGATAAGGCTTATTCTGCAAACTGAAGCTGATGCTCATTGAGCATAGCAACAGAAACACTCAGTTGATCCGCAGGAATTTTGAAACCAGCCATCGGCGTCAACCAGACCACATATAAACTATATCGTCTCGTGCAACGGAACGTTCGTAAACAACGACTGCACGTATGCCTTTGTCTGCTAAGTTGAACGTGTTGAGATCTTCAACTAAATCAAACGATTGTTGGAAAGTATATGTATCAAACCTGTCACTTTCCTGACCTTTTTTCGTCACACTGAGAGAGTGCACACTGCCAGTCGTTGACTCTCTGAGACTAGACGAAATTCCATTCCCAGATGGTGTGCATCATCCAACTGTAATCGTTTGCTACTGAGTTCAAACTGATCGAAAAATCGTAGGTTTGAAAAGTCATACCCTGGACAATGTTCTGAGCCCGCCAAATAAAGTATGTCATTTTAATGAGTGTTGTCGCATACTGAGCTACCAAATCGAGAAAAATCAGAACAGACGTTTGACCGGCAGTGAGCAATTTCGGCTTATTGGAAAATAGCACCCTCTTTTTATAGAGGGATATCGTTCAATACAGCAGGCGACCAACGCTCCAGATTGATTGGCGCCTACCGATCGTATTTCCGCTTTCATCAGCATGTACGTGAGTTCTGACCAGTTGAACCCTCTTCAGCCAGGAAAGCACCCAGTTCAATCTTATTACAAGTGTCCTGACAATATGAGGAAAGCTAATATGCTCGTCCTTACCACACGAAGTAAAACACTTAACTGTCCACGTCTGCGACGTACTTAGGTGTTTCATGTCTACACGAACACGACGGACATGTAGGACTTACGCAAGTGCTATCAGACATACGGCTGATATACTGTATGCTTCGAGGGTCGAAAGTTATTCACAGAATTTCGGAAAGCTGCGAAATGTTGCCTGCTGAGCCATGTAGACAACAGGTCTGAAATACCGTTTACTGGCATTTCAACCAGCTTTCGCTTCGAGTGGAGTCGAGTACTTCAGCTAGTTGCTCATGATACACAAGCACATTGGGGTACCCCGTGGAATGGATACGTGTCTTCGCAAATTCTGTCACCAAAAGTGATGCATCTCCGGAGATGTGAACGTAATGGACAAATGTTTCGGAGCAATGAAATACAACTGAGTAATCTCATTGATCCTTGAAGTCCAGATCGGAAATTGTCAAGATATTTAGAGTTGTAGGTGGATACTTTGTCTTACCAGCGGAAGTCGTAGTGAAGGAGCACGGGAATGGCAGATAAATTCGACCCACCAGGTCATACACACAATAAAAGGTAACCCAATAAGGAAAGGATGAAGGATCTTGAGCTGACGTTCAAACCACTCAAGACTGACGAAACGTTTACAGTAGCCGAGTAGGCCTGTGAGCGACGTGTTGAGGTGGTGCTCAAGCAAAAACAGAAAGTCAACGAGCACATGAACACGACACCGTGCTAAGTAGTGATTTGAGTACTATAACCGGAGGCTATATTAGATGAGCTACAATAAGCACATGGAGGCGAACCACGAGTCGCTGGAAAGGAATAAGACTAAGGAGACGAGAAAGATGGTGTGCCAGCCACTGTTTATAGGAGTACGATCTTATAATGGAACGTGTCGGAAAGTGAAGATCAGTTAGTATGGAACAGCTAAAAGGAAGAATCCCCTAGAATTATTAGTGCAGTGAACGTTTTGATTTTGTGGGAAGATCTTGAGATACTTAAAAGGCCGAAATGCAAGGAGAGAACTGCAGTGGACAACAGATTCATTGTTGGAGGTAACAACAAATCAAGACAGAGCAATGGAAAAGTAGCTGAGAATACTTTTTTATTTATTCACAGCGGTCATGAATGATTCGAGCGGTCGTGATGTAGAATATCCTGAGAGAAAACAGGGCAATAAGGATGGGAATGGATAAAACAAGTGTTATGAATGCGGACCGTGGCACTTTATTATCCGGGACGGCGTTCTTCATTAGGGATGGTGGTGCCTACCTACCCTACTCAACGGTCCACACATTTGATAACTGCATCGTTCCTAAATCACCGAGCGGTTTTACTCTACCGTTGACGGACTGAGTATATAACGTTTAGTGTGGTAAACGCTTAGTTGGCACGCAGAGTACGTGACCCAACTACCGCAATCTATGTATTCGTACCATTTAATCAAGTGATCATATATCACGAGCATCCCGAAAGAAGCCTCCATCAACGGTCGCGTTGATTATGCGACCAACTCCATTTGGTGCAAACTAATTTACGGAACCAATGACCGTTGAGCACAAGTCTGTTGAAATGATCGTGCGAACTGGCCACGTTTACGAACCATGAAGCAAACTAGAACGCGTGCAAGTTCCAACGATAACCGGGCGTCCGTTCGACGACACAGATGGCTCAGGCTGGCAAAGACGGTGCGTGCTTTTGCTGATCTCACTAACATCTTACCAGCAATATTATAAACTGAAGAAATAATGCAAATCATGTACGTGAAACTGCCCACCATTCCACGCCTATAGAACCGAATGTGGGAATAGGAATGTCATAGGTTTGAAGTGGGACGTTGTACTGTGAAGGTACATACCGCACTTTCAACAAGCCTGTCCGCTGTTCATCTTGTCTAGCATGGTCTGTACGCCCTCGGCAGAATTAGACAGTTATTCGCATAGTTTGTCCCGATCAGCCTGCCTCCAGGAAGAAACCCCGTTCACAGTGAAAACAGCTTTAAATCATACCGGGATGCTTACCTAGAAGCCGGATGACGTTAACACGCGAGTGCCAACCGTCTTAAATGGACAGCGTGCCGTGAGACCAGAAAAGTTGTTATAGGAAGTGTGACCTTCCACAATGTCTACTTATTTTTCACATAAACCGAAAATCGCTCACAATAGCNTATTTTGTTGGATCAGTTCCAACAATTGGTGAGCCCGATATTAATTTGAGCACGTGATTACACTTTGCCGTTTTTCGGTGAGTCCGCTCCGTAACGTTATTTTGCCTTGTACCTTCGGAAGGATTTTTTTGTTCGTTATCTATTTCGTTTATATTATATATATATATAACATTATTATATACCACTGTGTAGCCGTTACTTGTCATACCCATGTCAGCTAGCGGTTCTAAGCCGCCCGAGTACCCTACAGTAGCCATATCATTGGTAGTCCCACCGTTCTTAGAGATGGACCCTATCATATGGTTCGTACACCTAGAGGCAGAATTCTACAATAACCGAGTCCCTTCTGACCGGGCTAAATTCAAACAGTTAGTAGCTCGTTTGCCGAAGGAGGTCACGACACAGCTCCGAGATGTGTTAGTGAGCCAACCCACAGAGAATAGCTACGAAACCCTTAAGGAAGCTGTAATAAAGCGAGTCACCCCATCGGAAAAGACTCGTCTGCAACAGCTATTTAGCGAGCTAAAGCTGGGCGACAAACGCCCCACGACCCTACTTCGGGAGATGCAACAATTACTAGGCACGTCGCACATGGACGAGTCTCTCCTGCGCGAACTATGGATACAGAGACTACCGGAGACGGCTCAGGCGATCATATCTATCGCGAGATCACAGCCTTTAGCGGAGGCAGCAGAGATAGCTGACCAGGTAGTGGAACGTTTTCAACCGCTCCTCAACCAGGTTAGCACCCCAACCCAGGCGCCAGGTCCGGTGAGAGACGTGCCGTCGCATAATGAAGGCTGCCCATCTACATCAGCACCGAACGTAGAAGCATTGTGGGCCGAAGTCGCAGCTTTGTGCCGCGATTTTAGTAGAACCTCTTTAGGTCGTCCAACACGCTGGCGACCTAACAGATCGCCCAGGCGCACAACGTCGCAATCAAACGACGGCTACTGTTGGCACCACCAACGTTTCGGCACGCGATCCACCAGGTGTGTTAAACCGTGCACTTATCTGGCGACCAACCAGGGAAACTTCCACGCCGGCCCGTAATGGCGACTAACGTTGTCGGCGTTGCACCTTGTCGCCTCATATTCGTGAAAGATGCAGATATGGAAAACACGTTCTTGGTTGACACAGGGGCGCAGGTTAGTGTATTTCCACGAGGTGCCACACCCTTGGAGCCCACAGCTCCGTGCGGCAAACGGCACCCCTATACCTACATATGGGCAGCGTTCCTTAACCATTAATGTTGGCCTCAGGCGGAAATTCCCCTGGGTGTTCACAATTGCCGCGGTACCTTTCGCTATAATCGGCATCGATTTTCTCCGGCATTTTGACATTCTGGTTGATACGAGACGCCGTCTGTTATTCGATTCTAGCAATAAACTAAGCATACCCGACACGCATGCAACAGTTGCTGCCATAACACCCATATATGCTCAACCCGCTGCCCCCAGACAACTTGCGGACCTCCTCACTGAGTTCCCAGAGCTCGTTCGCACATCGAACGATATTCCGCCTGTGACCTCAAGTGTCACGCACCACATCCACACCAAGGGACACCCCGTCTCTGCACGACCTCGACGGTTGGCTCCTGACAAACTGAAACTCGCCAGGGCAGAGTTCGAGCACATGCTTGAAGTCGGAATAAAACGCCCTTCCGTGAGTCTATGGGCCTCACCGTTGCACATGGTCCCTGAGAAGTCAGGTGACTGGCGCCCATGAGGTGATTACCGCAGGCTAAACAAAGCAACCGCCCCTGACAAGTATCCAATCCTACACATGTAGGATTTAACGACTTGCTTACATGGGAAAACCATATTCAGCAAGATAGATTTAGTACGCGCATATCACCAGATCCCGGTAGCCAAAGAAGACATACCCAAAACCGCAGTTATAACCCTCTTTGCCCTTTTCGAATTTCTTCGAATGCCATTTGGCTTGAGCAACGCAGCTCAAACTTCCCAACGCTTCATACATGAAGTGACACGCGGTTTGGACTTTGTCTACCCTTATCTGGATGATATTTTGGTAGCCAGTTCTTCACGGGAAGAACACGTCACTCATCTCCGCACCTTACTGGAACGTCTGACCCAACACGGTTAATCCTACTAAATGCGAATTAGGTTAAGTCACGATAGAACTTCTGGACCATAAGGTCTCAGAAAAAAGAATCGCCGCACTCACGGATAATGTTACAGCTATTCGTGAATACCCTGAGCCAAGTTCCTTTAAGCAACTTCGTCGTTTTAGAGGTCTGGTCAACTACTACAGACGCTTCATACCTTATTGTGCGTACATAATGTGGCCAATGACCGATCTTCTCCGTGAAGGTGAACACAAATTCCGGTTCACCGAGGCCGCACGCACGGCGTTCGTTAAGCTCAAGGATGCGGTAGCCGAACTAGCTCTCCTTGTCCATTCTAATCCAAACGCACCATTGTCCATTGTGACCGATGCTTTGGACACAGCCGTTGGTGCTGTTTTACAACAGCTCGTTGAAAAACAGTGGCAACCGTTAGCTTTCTTCTCCAAACGCTTACAACCCGCGGTAGAGAATTGTTAGCTATCTATTTAGGCGTCCGCCATTTCCGCCATTCAGTGGAAGGCAGGACCTTTGCTGTTTACACCGACCATAAACCGTTAACCTACTTCTTAAACACTTCAGGCATTCCCCAACGGAAGTTAAGCACCTGAACTATATCGCTCAGTTCACGACTGATATACGACATGACTCAGGTGCCGAAAACACTGTCGCGGACGCTCTTTCACGCGTCCATAACCTCAGCGCAGCTGCTAACCAGAGTATCGATTTGACAGCCATGGCTGCCGCACAAGACACTGACCCTGAGATCGAGCATCTTCGCCAAAAGAGCTCTCACCATTCAGCCAGTACTTCTGACATCTTCAGAGGGAATAATCCTCTGCGACACTTCACAGGGCACACCTCGCCCCGTAGTGTCTGCATTTTTTCGCCGCGCAGTGTTTGACACATTGCACCCTGGCATACGCGCTTCAGTCAAACTTGTTACTGAACCATTCGTATGGCCCAAGATAAACCATGACGCCCGCAACTGGAGTCGTTCTTGCCTACGATGCCAACGTTCCAAAGTCCACCGTCACACAAAGAGCCCCCGTGGTACCTTCCCTTTGCCAGACGCACGTTTTCACCACGTGCACGTTGATCTGGTAGGCCCATTACCACCTTCAAATGGCTCTACTTATCCGTTGACGTGTGTCAACCGCTTCACCAGATGGCCTGCAGCCATACCGCTACCCAACTGCTCATCAGAAACAGTAGTCAGCGCCTTTCTGGAACGTTGGGTGGCACAATTCGGTTGTCTAACAGCGATGACCACAGATCGCGGATCACACTTTGAAGTACACTTCGCAGCCCTCTTGAGTACGCTAGGGAGCAAGCACATCCGAACTACGGCCTACCACCCGGCAGCAAATGGAATGATCGAGCGTTTTCAACATCAGCTAAAAGCGGTCCTTAGCGCATATGCCAATCCCTCGTGGAAAGACGCACTGCCGTTAGTTCTTTTAGGCTTGCGAAACACAGTGAAAGGGGACCTAAACGCTACTGCAGCCGAACTAGTTTTTGGTTGCACACTTAGATTACCAGGTGAACTCGTCTCACCTGCACCTTGAGCACCGTAGGATTACGACAGCAACACAGCTCGTTTAGCGCACATGTGAAAGCTGCGTCCGGTGCAACCTAGAGAGCACTCTTCAGCCGTGCACATGCACGCTAAGCTATCCTCTAGTACGCATGTCCTTCTACGTACGGACGAATTACGGCGACCACTGCAACCCCCATACACCGGGCCCCATCGAGTCCTCGCAAGAGACACGAAAACCTTCACCGTTAGCCGAAACGGCAAACGTGAAGTAGTGTCTGTCGACAGGCTGAAAACAACATTTACGGAAGAACCATCAGCCACGCCTGCGTCGACAACTAGCGTTCCTCGCCCGAAACCCCCCGTGGCAGCAGGAAACGTTCCGCTCCCGGAACCTTCTGCGGTCGCCAATACCCCCGCAACTCCGAACCCGCTCCCACTACCTCTAGGCATAATCGTCTTGATAGGAAGCTGCGCAAGCCCGTACGATTCGCAGAGTATCTGAACATTTCTTATTTTCGGAAATGAAGTCTATCCAACGTAAACATGCCAACATTCACATACATCGTTTGGTCCTCCTGCTCTTCTGAGCTATGGTATGTGTGGACTTAGCGATAATAATTTTTATACAAAAAAAAAGTTCTCATTTGACAGCTAAATGACTATCTGCCCACTTGTGAATTTTGGGATATTTTTGCACGCAGAAAAAACGACACTCTTTTGGTTCCTACGCCTTTGCAATTTACAGATGCATTGGCAGGTCCAAAAACGAATGGCATTGTTTGGGATTAGGCTTATCCGCGTACTAATTCTTTTTATTTTTTGAGTCCATCAACTGTAGACAGGATAACAAAAAAGAAGAGAAAACAAAAAGGAACGACACGCAAAGTTGTAGTGTCCATGAAACGCCGACTGTAAAATTATTTAGTCCCCACCGGATACGTTGACATGGTGAGTTATCCTTTTCTGCCTGTCCTGCGGGTACTTCATCTTGTTTTCCCTCTCTTCCAGACGATCCGGACATGGTGCGTGGAGAGACAACTCCCATCTACCTATCGTACAACACTAGACAAACCTACCTCCCTTTTCTCTCAAGAGATTTAGGGTTGGGCAGCCCGCTGCGATAGACAAGAAACGCACCGAATACTAAATAAATAAATGAACCATACCAGCACAGCAACTATTTTCGACCGACCCCATCCACCCCCGAACTTTGACATTCCTCATCACGTGCAATCATCCTTTGAGTGTATCACCCTGTAACTATGATCAGTCTAAAAGACGTGATATGTGATTTTTCCTCCCTCGCTGCAATAACGAAGTCCTGTGTAATACTTACTAGCCTTCTGGAGGAGAGCTATGTAGCGACTATAATAAATATTTTGATNTGTAGAGGCACAAAGGAGAAAGAAGTTACAAAGATGCACACAGAAACTCGCAACACTAGCGCCATTGACTTCCATTCTTCGCCATATCAGAAAGCGTCTTCAACCAAGGGTGCCCATTGTCCCTCGAACTCCAAACAGGAAGCCGAGAGCGTCCGACTCAAGCAAGCTTCACAATAAAAGCCTTCAAATCACGAGACCAAGACATGTGCTAACTATAAGACCGCCACTTTCAGACTAGCCCACAACTCACAAACAATGTACCATGTGACAGACAATGAGCTAGCATCCCTACGTCAACTTAGCCTGTGAGACGAGCTCAGTACGATCTCGGGTTGACAGTCTATTCTGTCCGAAAACAAGTCGGCGGACTTCATCAGTGCTGACAAAATGCTCCAACGACACGCCGCTAATGCTTCGGAAAAATCGATAGTAGAAGACGGACATTCCACAAATATACCCCGTGTGAATGGATCCGGTTTCACAACCGCACATTAAGACGGTCCCAACAGTGGCATTGTGCACCCAGCCTTTCATAGAGAGACTGAGGTCATACCGAAGCTACAAGTAGGGTAAGTTGGCAAACGCCACTTCAGCATTTGCTATGCGATCTTATGTGATCTTATCAGACATTCTATCAACGTTGATACAACTCTAAACGTACATAGACTTCTCGACTTCTTCCAAATGCTCACCACCAAGCGTGAGAACAGGCGCCGGGTCATACCAACTTTGCAACAACACCATGCACTTAGTGGGTTCAAAGGCCATACTAAAGCCACTGAAGCCTTTCATCATTATCATAACAGCTCTCAGCCTAACCCGAAGGTACTGTGGCTCGGGCCGCCGCTCACCTAAACAGTGACGCGAAATATCTCGAGGAAGCGTTACTGAAAATGTTACAATAAATAAGTAAACACGCAAAAGAGGACTAGGCGGAAGAACTAGAAACGACATGATTCCAGGTACACCACTGACTATAGCACACTGCCATCTCCGATAACGTTTATAACCAGCGATTTGGGTGATCACGAGGACCCCAGACAGACAGACGACACCTACCTACCTTGCTCAGTGAAACAGTCAGGGTCTTCATACTTTGTGACCATGATGATGCGTGACCACCATAAGGTTTTACCCAACCGTTAGTGGTCACAGTACGCAATGCCCGAGACGGTAGACGATCAGCTGATATACGGAGTATGTGGCCCAACCATCGCATGCTTTCGACGCGATTTGTTGACCTATTGATCGCGCACCTCGAGCGTTTCCGAGTAACCGCCGACAAACGGCGGTGTTGCTCGCTCGATTAGGGCACTAAATGTGGACTAATTGGCTTGAACAACGATGGTCAAACATAGTAATTCTGTTGACGTCTTAGATGCGAACAGTCCACGTCTC
>QNGE01007188.1:0-24904 GCA_008508345.1 Paragonimus westermani | reverse complement strand
GGACGCCTATGGCATGAGAAATTTGCTCCGGTCTTTCATATCACCCTTGGGGAATAATGTAGAACGTCATATTCAGTTCAGTTTTAATTCAGTTCGGATTGTTGAGCTAAAAGATGGTGGATGGTTAATGCCGAAACTCTTGAGCCTACGAGCTCCGATGATCGATGTCATGAGCCTTTGTGCGTTCCTCTGTGTATGCAAAAATAAAATCCGAAAACAGTGAGATGGCGTGGCAATCGGAACGATGAAGAAACTGAGACAACCATTAATGATTGTTATTGACGTGTGCTTAAGTCGAACACCCGGCGTAGGACTCGTATACAAATGGTATCTTCTAAAAACTACAAGGAAGTCACGTTGTACGACGTTTAATGTACTCATGAACGCTATGATGAATGTACTATTTTAAAGCCGTAGCCCGAGTCATGGATGGCGTCATCTTTCTCGGATTAACTTGTCAAGAAGTGTTCGTAAAAATGATGTCTTTTTTCTCGAAAATAAGTGAAAGTAAGTCACAACCGAAACCTCAAACGGAACATCTCTTACAGGAGAAGGAAGCCCTGCGAAAGCACTTCCTGCTATCTGGTAAGTGGGGCGCACACAAAGCCTCCAGAATAGCTCAAAACGGGTGCAGCAACAGCAGTTTTCAATCGAGCGGTGTGGATAAGTATGCGTCGAAGGTTAGATTGGCGATGTTTGCGCGGCATGCGAGGGGACCATGGGTGCAACAGATTTTAGAGGTATGGCTATGGTTTTGCAATGAATGCGCCAACAAACGCGATAGCTCCTCAGCCCACTAGGTCACCAACTTACTCAGACTACACCATCAGGTAAGAGTTGGCCAATAATTGCGGCGCAATTCAGTTGTCGGCCCCATCTGTTTTTCGACCGCACCAACTGACAACGGCAGTCATTAGGTGAGCCGCCCACTCCTTTTTTCCAGAAAATGGATAACTGTGGCCTTTTTTATTAACTTCGGGCTTCGTGACACGTTGCGTGATATCCAACCGATGCCTTCATTATTCTTCCTTATTTAGGGTGCGGCGATGCGTACGTGTGTATTGGAATGCTTTGATTAATATTTTCAATAACCTTCCTCCCAACTTAGATCTTACCGTCGAAGTTTCTATGCATGTTATGTCTGCGAGGTAAGAAGTTAACCCAAATAGCAACTCACCATCTGGGTAACCGGTGCTGACCGGCCTGAAACAACGGCCTCATCCACACGAGCCTTCTAATCTTAGTACATATGGATCATATCGGAAAGGTAGTGCGAGTCGAACCACAAGTAATGCAAGGCAGACAGCTGTTGACGGGTGTTGTGCGAATGAGTCCTTTAGCGTCGGTCACAGAGAAAAATAAATTTGAGGAAGTATGCGGCAATCCAATGTCTGGAATTTTGCCTATGCACTTCGACTATCCCTAACTTGACAGAAATGTTCTAGTGGTCCCACCAGTTTTTGAAATGGACTCACATCCTCCGCTTACTTATTTGGAGGCACCATTTTGCAACAACGGATCAACCAAGATTCTGTCAGTTTTTTGCCCGGCTTCCGAGTGGAGTCCCTGCGCAGCTTCACGATTTTGCGTGAACAAACCGTTGGAGTATAAGAGCAAAAACTTGAGAAAGGCAGTCGTTAGTCGAACCAAACCTTTAGCAAATACACGACTGCAACAGCCTTCCCGCGATTTCAAGCAAGACGACAAACGCTCTATAACTCTTCTAGCAGAACTGCAACAACTCAGCGGCAACTCACGTGTGGACGAATCCATCCCCCGAGAACTCTGTCGTTCACAAACTCTTACCGAAACAGGGAGAATCGCCGATCAAGTAGCGGTGTTTTCAATCACAACTTCGTTGCTTGAATAAGCTACGTCTCACTACATATCCCACAAGAGGAACGCGCGATCTCGACAATTTTATTGCTTCGTATTGTGGTCCAACGGGCATCAAGGCTATGGAAGCAGAGATTTTGACTTTGTGACTCAGAATGAACGAAATTTCTCCAAGCTATTCCTCAGGCTTTCGATTCAGCTTGTCATCCAGGTAACGCATACTTTGATGGAAGACTGACTATTGTTGTAGCGATGAACACTTCGGTAGCTGAGCCAAACAGCGCGGCAAGTACCGCATATATACTGTAACACGACAACGCACACTCAGCAGCCGACCTGTTGCAGCAAACAATGTTTTCGCCACGGACTTTCATTGTCGCCTCAGGTTTGTGTGGGATGTAGAATCTGGAGACACCTTCTTGGTTAACACCAGCGCAAGGATAAGCATGCTCCCGTCTACGAAAACAAGATGCCAAAACGCTGCAGCCTACTGATCAGTAGGGACAACGGCAACGCTGTTTAACCGTTAATTTGGGTCTGCGGCGGACATTCCACCGGGTGCTTGCAATCGCCATGGTGCCTTTTAGTATAATGGGCACAAAATTCTCTGGCATTTTGAACTTTCCACTGGTACTACACATCGCATATTATTTGGTGTCAACACTTGGTTAAGCATACTAGACACGCATGTAGTCGTTTCGGCCATAACACACGTGCTGAATTCGCAGACCATAGAAAATTTGTGGATTTCTTCATCGCGTTACGATAACCCGCTCGAACATTGAACAACATCTCAACAGTGGCCTCCAAAATCACACACTGCATCCGCATCAGGAGTTCCCTCGTCTCAACAAGGCCACACTGGTTGTCTTGTGGTAAACTAGAGTTCACAAGGGCAGAATCGGGACACCTAATTGGACACAGACTGACACTCTTTTCCGAGGGTACATGAGTCTCACCATTACATTTGATTTTACGTTAAGCGACTGGTTTGAACAATGCAGCTCGAACATTTCAACACTCCATTCATGTAGTTGCATGCGGTTTGCACTCCATCTACCCCAAACCAGATGATGTGTTGGTCGAGTTCTCCACCAGTGGAATATTTTAGGCACATCTGCAATCAAATTAAACGGTTGGATCAGTAAGGTGTTGCTGTTGGGTTTGTGAAGGTGCGTTGGGTTATTCTTGAGATGTTTTGTTTGACTATTGTTGTAAGCTGGCTTCATGTTTGGTTGCTTCCCCTGATTAGCTGTATTAATTATCCTTAGTTTTACATCAGCTACTGCTACCGTTTCTCTTACCCTCACTTGGTCCCGGGAAGTTCTGAATGCCAAATTTGGGCAATTTCTTTCTCCATACTTTCTTAAGTAACTTACAGCTCCTGTCGCTTCGCGATTCGCGAACAGTCTTTTTGCTCCGACCTAACCAATGACTTTTTGCTTGGGTGAGGTCAACTCCAATTTACCGGCCCACATCACGGAGAGGTGCCCGGCCATAGAATTATCCGTACGGACACACTTTGTCAAACTTGTGAGGATCTTCCATATCCGAAGTGAGAGAAGTGATTTCTTCGCACACCATTTGGATTAGTACTACGTAATCAATCCAGGTTTTACGAGCGCTTCCCAAATGACTGTTTCGACGATAGACGACGTTCTGTACCGCTGAATATTGAGGCAGGCAACCATCGGATTATCAAACTACGTGCGGTTCGGTGTGAACTTAAACCGTTAGCGAACGATTCATTAGCTATCTCAACCAAATGCAGAGTTCATAACACCACAATAGAGTTCATGTGTCACAACACAGGAAACGGATTTGTCGCGCTAACGGATAAGGTCAGTGCTATCCGTGAGCAACCGCAGCCGAATTCCCACAGTAATTTCAAAAGTTTTGTTTCATGTTCAAATAATACAAATGCTTCCCACTCGGCACACGAACAAAATGCAGGCGGCGAATTTTCTCCCCCGCAGATGCGGACGTGAAGTCTGCTTTGCAGAAGCTCCGTGCACTGCATTTATTGAGGCCAAGGATGCGTTCGCTGATTCGGCTGCTGGAAAAAATCCGCAGCAGATAAATGGCCACGTTGATAGACCGTTACTATGAGCGTTTGCAATATCCCCTGCATTGCAGTTGACAGAATATGTTTATCCCAGGCGTCTAATGGTGGTTCGAGCAACGCTTCTTCTACTCGCAACGTCCATCGATAAGCTGGATCTTGGAGAGTCACGTCTGTAGGCAACCAGCTTCTATGAATCCTAAGCCCGTCGATCAACTGATTCAGATCTAAGACGGAAAACGGTCGTATTGATTAGTTTCGCATTAATACGGTGCCACCGCTCACAGAGATTATGATAAACCAAATGGAGGAAGGTAACATGAACCTCGATAATGAATCCACCGAATGTACGAGCTCCTGGCTTAACGATTCACGTGAATATGATCGAATGCAACAGTCGCGTAATGGCGAAGCGATCAAGCGCAAATGGAACAAAAGTACGTGTGAACAAAAGTCCAGCAATGGAAGGTAAGGGACAGAAACTACGCGAGAACAAGTTTATACAAGTAAATGGTACTAATATTTGGTAATGCATCGAGATTAATTTACGATCTTTCACGAGGACGTTGAGCAACGCGTGGCGATGAACCAATGATCCCAAATATTCGAAACAAGATTGGATTGTAATGCCACCCTACAATCGAACAAATTATCAGTTTGAATATTTAGACAACCTCAAAATTTCCGATCGGCAGATCGTTTCCGGAGAATGGGCTACAATTTGCTGCTGAACGGGCCAAATATGAACTCTAATCACATAATAAGGCATTCATACCCAAANCAAAAGAGCTCTTCCGAGCGGTCAACAGGTTCAAAACAATGGGGATGAGCCGAGCTCCAAAAAGGGGGTGCACGGACTACTCAAGTAAAGTACAATGACCGACAACTGGCTATTTGCACAGCCATCAAATTGACGTGACGAAACAAAATCGTCTGGGTTAAGGTCCAGTTGACGTCCAGAAACGGGGGCTTGAATGCAGAGGGATGAATATTTAGGGGAATTGAGTTGGGCCGGATTTTCACATGATCGTAATTCAAACGTTCGATACATTTAACTTTGGCGGAAGAAGTGAATTTTCAAGCGCGTAACTTGAATCATCGTGACAGCCTCTTTAGAAGTGAGTTGGAACTGGACCGTAGGAAGTGAAATCTGCCCTTTGATGGCGATAAAATGGGGATTCATTGAATGCCGGGCAATATTTCGTGGTATCCCCAGGAATTTGAAAATCCTCCAGTTCTATGGCATCGGGCATCAGGAGGGTTGGAATGATTTGTTTCGGATGACCGTGAATCGGTTCGTTCTTAATTTGGCGACGAGAGCGAACTTAGCGATGGTATTTGTTGTGACGGTATAAATTTGCTATGCCGTGGGGAAATTTTTCATCTGTGATTGATAGTTGACCGATGTTATCCTATAATCTGTTTAGGTTATGGATTATTCACTGGGCTTCAAAGATGTCTTCGAGGGTCGTGAATTTGTTAGCTTCAGCGAGTTCAAAACTTGCTTTGATAGGTATATGAAGTGTCACACTGTTCAATACGTGAACATCAGTGACGGCACATGCGAATGCAATCTCTACAAGTCCATGTGGTTACCATGTATTCGTAACATATTCTTATCCATGCGGTGCCTTGTTGTGAACTGTGACCGCATTTGCTCCAGGCCGCTTCCCAATTCATCGACGATGGTTTGCTGAATACAATCTACCCTCAAGCATTATGTTCCGCCGAGAGGTCGCGGTCGCCGGCAGTGATGCACTTCAACCGGATTGCAAAATGTTGCACCACGGGTTAGCCAAGCTGCACGACGTAAACCTCAGAACAGGAAGCCGCCTTTTCGAGGCTATCCATTCATACAGCTATGGCGGCCTTACCACACACAAACGTATCCCCTCTTCCATCGTGGAATGCAAAACAGCTAAGGTGGAAGAAGAATGCCCGCGTGGGGGTGTTCTGTGGATATTGTGGCAACCCCGTTAATACGAACGGTTATCGGTGCGATAAAGACCAGCTATTTCCCCACGTGGAACGCATGGACAATGCTGACGTATCGCACCGCTCCTTCTGCACAGGGCAGTTACAAACCCTCGTGAGGTAAGTTATGATATTATTAAATATGCTGGTTCAGTTGCGTCAACCTCAATCACTGTGCCGCCTCCGACGTTGAAACGCAAATAAAGACCGTGTGCAGCTCCATCAATCATTGATGATACCCCTGAAGATGAGTTTCGCATTGTTCCCACACGCAAGCGTGTTAGGGTTAAAGTGTTGGCAGATGACCACACAGACGTCACTGATAACCGCATTTGATACTCCACCTAACATGGTACATACCGTTTAACTTTAGACCAGCACACGCAGCAAGAAGAGGACTTCTACTGAAACGGAACGGAAAGCAAGGAGGCTGAGTGAATTCGAGAGGACTATCCCAGATAATGCTAACATGTGCATCTAATAAACGTATTCTGACAATTCAGTATCATTTTCACGTCTTGGCGTTGTAACCGTCGAGCATAGACGTCATTGTGTTCAAACAGAGGTCGTGACGTTGTGAATGTAGGGTGCACGTAGGCTGACCGTCGAGTGGGTCACTCCGAAATGCTTCTTGCGGTAAAATGCTTCACTTCACGTTGAACCTCTTCGTTTTTCTGGAAACATGAAATTCCATCTCGTCGGCGGTCATGTAACTGCACAAGTTTACCGATTTCTTTGTTACCATAATGCCAAGGCAGCTTGCGCGTGAGTACGGTTAGCGGCATATACGCTATGCAGATCACGCAGACTTTCCCCCGCATTATGTTTGGAAGTCATCACATGCAGCTTTTTCTACTCACACACGACGCCTCCAAATTTCAATGGTTTCTAGTTACACGTGGGATTGATCATAAACACTCGAAGTTATTAACTGTCGGTCCCTACTTTAGGGAATACCGAACACACAAGTTCAAGAAAATGATCTACATTTACACGGTGCACACTTATTAATCATTCCTTGCTAACTGATGAGTGTGTAGCTTCACACAGTCTAGCTTCGTCCTGTTGCGTCACACCTGAGCCTGCCACTGTTTCTCTTGAAAACACCAACGACACAACAGTGGATATCATACTAGCCGACTTGATTAACTTAACAGTAGATACTGACAGTTTCAGCAACACGCCTTACTAAATGGTGACCCTCGTCGAGGAGTCAACTTCCAAACAACAGCATGTAAATGAGTGTGCCTATATTGAATCAAATGGGACGTCCAAATCCCAACCTGTCAACGCGATAGGTAGACCAGACAAAGTATGGCTGTGACCATCTACCAGTCGAACACACGCCGGCACTTCAACTTTGAACTCATCCTAAAGGAATCCAACAACCAGCCGTCAGTGGAGCACTGCCTTCAATGAACCCTCCACAAGTCATTATCCTATCAGCCGTTCGTGCTTGCCTCCTCCGCAATACATGGGAAAAAATAGGCATGTGAACCCGCACCCGGGGAGAAAAAGAATGTACCTGTTACCAGCCACTGATCTTCGGCCTCCTCCCGACACTAGCAATATCTCACGCGACGCACCTTTTAAAGCAAGGCTTAGCCAGAACCCCACTATTCCCACCAAAGTTGTTTATCCCATGCTTAACGCCCTTTAAATACAAACAGCCCCCACAGTATTAATGCTCACCAAAACGCATCCCGTGTTTCCCTCGCGGACAACGTGCATGCAGATATGATCAATCCATCTGAATCTTACTCATTTTTATTGCGTCGCACACTGTTTAAACCTCATCTGCCCAGTCCACCTCCCATACCCCCATTGCCCCAATACACCTTACTGACTTCCAAAATTTTCTGTCATGGACACAGACGCAGGAGACACTCCATTAGTTATCGATGAGCTCACCACAACCGCATCAGACCAAGAGACGTCACCGAAGTCTCTGAATCACAAAGACCCTTCTGCTTTAAACATTTTTAAAGGTCTAAAGATGACGCTGAACGAGGAAAATGCACTAAGTTTATTGCTTTTGAATGCACGCTCACTGGTCAATAGGACGCACAATTTTAGGTCCTTCAACTTCTCATATAATCCTCGCATGATTCTGGTCACTGAAGCTTGGTGTACCCATGAGACTTCAACTACACAACTAAATGTTATAGGCTTTCCTATGATCCGTGCAAATCTCAGTGCAGGACGTGGCGTTGGACGTATAATTTACTTAAGGGAGCAGTATTCTGCAACCATACTCGATGAACCGTGTCTTGCTAGAATTGATGACTCACTATGGCTATCACTGTCAACTGAATCCCGTGAACTACAGACCACCCAACGCCTCTCATGACGACATGACCAACCTTATTAAGAGACTGAATTATGTATCAACATTGCTCACACAGTACAAAATAATTGGTGGAGATTTCAATGTGCCCAATATCTCTTGGACCTCCCTAAGAGCCCCAGCAAATCAAGCAGAGTTTCTTGCATCTATCCAAATGAATGGATGGCGCTAACACGTTTTAGCACCTACCAGACTAGACCACAGTTTAGATTTCATCTTCACAACAGTTATCTCTTCTGCTAAAGTTTCCGTCCTAGAACGGTTTCCAGGAGGTGATCACAACGTGGTCAACCTCATTTTTGACCTGAAAGTTGTAAAAGCTTCAAACATCATAGGTTATCTCCAGTTGAAATTAATCGACTGGAATACGTTCGCCACTCTGTTGAGGTCATTTCAGTGGAACACATTCTTTCTGAACTCTGACCCTAGTATTGCAACCGAAGTATTTGCTGAAAACTTCAGAATTTTTATGAACATCTTAGCCCTGGAATGATCAAACCGCCGTAGTGTGTGTGGTGAAAGCTGGACCCTCACTTTAAAAGAGGAATGTAAGCTCAAAAATCTGAAATCCCGATACCGAAAAACACATGATTTCTCCTTTAATATTCAAATGCACAAAATGTTTGACACTATAGAAATTAGAACCAAAATGTTCCACCTAAATGAAGAAAGACGTGCGCTGAACAGCAAAGAGAAGAGCTCTGAACTGATGCAGTTATTTAAACGCACAAATTGTTCATGAGGCCCCATTATCTCATTAGTTACATTACGGAACAAAACCGTCATAGATGATCCCGTAACAATCTGCGAGGCCATCAATTCGCACTTTGCTGCCTCCTTCAGCATTGAAGAAAATGTATGCCTCCACCTCTCCTTGTGAAAACAAACATGTTCCTGAGCCACGTTACTGTTGATGCAATAAAAATACGCTCTCAGTTAGCTACTATCAAACCCTTTTATCTTTCTGGTTCAGTGGATATACACCCTGCTGCTATCAAACACGGAGGGGATGACATTCCTCTCCTTTTGCTTAAGATTTATACACTTTCTCTATCGCTGGGTTCATTCCCTCCCTTATGGAAAAATTCTATAATTCAACTCCGTTGCAAATGTCGCTTTCGACAAAACATCAACAATTATCGTCCCAATAACCGTACTTCAATTTGTTTCAGAGTGTTGAAAAGGATAATAAAATGTTGCATCTTTGAAATCTTATTATCACAAAATCTTATAAATCTATCCCAGTATGGGTTCCTCAGTGAATGTTCCTGCATGAATTGTCAGCTGGAATTCTTCACTCATGTCACAATATCTGCTGATTCGGGGACTGCAATTATTATTATACTCCTGAATAAGCAAAAATCTCCTGATCGTGTGCCTCATAAGCGCCTCCTGATCAAAATGGCATCTTTCGGTATACGTGACCCATTACTCAGCTGGTTTGCTTCATACCTTGTGGACCGCACACAAACAGTGGAAATAGGAGGTAACAGCTCAACGCCTAGACCAGTCACTAGCAAAGTGATACAAGAAAGCGTCACGGGACCGTTACCCTTTCTTATGTACGTGGATAATATATGTAAAGTTATCAGACATGGCAAACTATTCCTATTTGCTGATGACATCAAACTTGTCTATACCTTTCCTACTGGCGATCTCAATTTTTCTTTAGGAAATATACGGGAGGATATAATGTCATCAGAGTCTTGGTGTCAAACCTGGCTGATTAAATTCTCAGCCAATAAATCCACCATTGTCGCACACGGTTGTCATATACCAGAGGGCTTTATAAAGCCGGATGGTCATGCTATTTCAACTACCAACTCAGTCCGCGACCTAGGTATACGTTGCACAAACTCATTCAATTCTGCTAAACATATATCTTTCCAGTAGCTAAAACTAAACGAACGATTGGATACATCAGGCACTCATTCTTCCTTCCTGCAGCTCGACTGTACCTTTATAAGCTGTGCGTACGACCCCAACTTGAGTACTGCACGTTCATATATAGTCACTTGCGCAAGTCTGATAGGCTAGCTCTGGAAAGTCTCCAACGTGCATTTACTATAGGTTTAGTGGGTTACCCGCCTTCTTTGAATTACACAGAACGCTGCCAGACGCTTGAACCGGACCCTCTTTGGCTACGGCGTCTCAAGCCGAAGCTTGCGCTCATATATAATCTAGTTTATAACGATAAATTCACTGTCAAACTCGCGATTCGCCTTGAGCACAGCTCAAAATACAACATCAGGAACAAAGAGTTCACTTTGACAACTCTTAAATCACGTAGAAAAACTCCGCTCAATTTTTTCCTAGTGAAATATACCTACATTTGGAACAAACTCCCACATGCAATTAGAGCCAGTAAGAATATACATCAATTCAAAGGAAGGTTAGAAACTTTCATGACAGTAATGAACGTCAGGTTGATTTTCAAACTCCGCCTGCCTGAAGACTATATCTTTGAAAACGGACCTAATAACATCTGAACATAAGATCTAATATAATAACGGCCGAGGGTGAACCTAAACCACATGGTGTAACGCCATACACACTTTGAACTGATCAAAGCTATCAACTTCGCCATTTGAGGAATTCCTCATTTTCGAAACTTATTATTTCTCAAGGAGAGTAGATCTTGTACACAGTTCTTTCGAAAAATTGCAGCTGCATGAAAAATTTACAGCCATCATATGGCAACATCTAAAAAATCCCCGTTAGTAATAACCAAACCATCCTTGTACTCTTACTCCATACTTAACGATTATCAGCTGTGTATAGCTATCAACCACAACGCAATAGCTGTGCAAGTTAAAACAGTTTAGAGAATATATCTAACTTAATCTGTTCGCCCTATATGATTACATATGATTATGTGCCTCTTCCTATCCTAAAAGACCACAAGATAATTTTCCGTGTTGATAAACATCTTTTATATTCTACATAACGTCCGTACGTACTAAAGCGACATCGGAATTCGGCTGTGGTCACATACTAAGAAAATCTGCGGATCGATCACTTTTCGCGTTATACGATGACAGTTATTTGTTGGAGATGTATATTTTATTAAATAACACAAAATTATAAATTCTATATCAAAGATCTAGCTAGAAAACTTCCGATTCCATTATTCGTCGTGCTTCACGTGAACTTTTTACGTTTATCTGCTTATCACGTAATTTTGCTTTACATTCCCGATTCCACGATGAATTCTAACTCAAGACAACATTCCATAGCGTCCGGAAAATCAAAATCCTGTACTAGTTGGAAACTTTCCTAGGTCCGTGAAATTCAATCTATTTGAGGGAATAACGGAGTCCAGTCCAGAAGATCGTCCATTTCTCCGGAAAAATTAGGACCCAGATACCTTACTTCATCTTCTCAAAAGTTTCTACATTTTTCCCGAGGCCGTCTACATCAACCGATGGGGAAATTCTTCGACTGTTCATTTTCACCATTTTGAAAAATCTTTCTGGCATGACCTTGAACATGAGGTCACCGTTAACCTTGTGGAGCAAAAATTGATAAGGACTAAACATTTGTTATCGAATATGGAAAATTTTGTGAAAAATCGTTTCAGAAGTAAGTGAGCCAACTGCTTCTTTATAAACTAGAGTTTTCCTCTATTATTTTGCCCGTTTTATTACTCTATTTCCGTAATATGTGTATTGTACAATTAACATCTATGTGTACGGCATGAGGTTCACGTTGAAGTGTGAGTACTGATCACGCTTATCCGAGCGTGTTTCTCACAGATGCGTTGAGAAATATACCAGAATTATTATTAACTCCTTCTATCCACCGGATCACAGAACTTCAGCTATCTCGTCAACCTATTTCACCTTTCAAATTAGCGCGATTCCTCGGCGTCCTTGATTAACATCTTTCATGCATTAAAACAGAAACGTTCCTCACAGCACAATAAGCGTACTTCATGCTTTCTAAATATTCGGTCCACACTCACTCATGTGATATTCCAAAATCAAACACCAACTGTATACCAACGACAGCATTCACTTCCTGCTGATAAATTTAAGCGATAAATGACTCAAAATATTCATAACTAATTTTCATGTAAGAAAACAAGTCGAAGGGAAAAGAATGAATAAGGGCAAGGAACGTGGTGATAAACTTTCCCTAGAATGATTGAAACTGTCCCCTGTAATCATGTACACTAGTTTTGGTTTCAATGAACACAACTGTGTTCAACAAAGTATTATCTGAGGCTGGTACAGTTATATTTCAAATCACGTAACAATAAAGGACATTATCGATCACAAATATTGGGCGCGTAGTGCGGTTGGGTGAAGCACAGAAAAGACTTAGTTGTGGTTATACTTACAAGGTTTTTGGAAGTCATTGGTGATTGGGGGGAGTTTGGGGGGACGGGATCAATTTGCATTGTGAGCTGAGCGTACGTGATTGGCCACGGTAATCCCAAGTTGTAAACACATATGATGATGGTGGTCATCATCATCATCATCAAAAATCTTGGTAAATCTGTGACGAGATGACGTAACAATAACGACGTCAGCCAAACTGTGCGTCTAACGACTTGTGCCTTTTCCATCCTCCTTCCTGGATTAAGCGGGGGAGGCGTCAACAGAAGGAAATAATGAATAGCTATAACGGGCTTGCTTCTGTTGTGTTGTACACCAGGACTCATCACCTTGTCACGCTCTCGTCTTTGAATGTGCCGCTGACTAGACTCTTCCTGCAGGAGTGTGTAATCACTTGGGTGAATGTGACTACGGTTTCCAACTCACCAGATCTGCGGTTAAATTCCCTAATAAACATTTAAGTGTGTGACGTTCCGTCCCCGGCACACTGAAATACGTGAATCCTTTAACGGCAGGATATCACAGTAAGCTCACGAGATAGCTGAAATTTTGGTGTGGTTGAAAGATGGACCCAATGAGATAGTAATAGCAAACGTATATAGTAAAATTAGTGCATCATTCTCCATTAAAGCTTGCGTTTGTTGTTCCGTGAAATAGATGCTGACAGGAGAACTGAATGTGGGGTTGCATAATCATCTCGACGTTCAACTGAAAAAGAGATACACCTTGGAACACCGTAGACAAGTTGCTAAAAATCCATGTGATTATTTCCAGCTACAGATTCAACGTACAAAACGTACAGCGATCGCTCCTTACTTTACTCATTCAAACAACTTCTAAATTCGTTGTGAGCGAGAATGTTCACCTCTCAAATAGTTCTTTGAGGCACTGTAAATATTCCGACACCTAGAACGGGATGGAACATGGGATTGACTTCTTATAAAATAGATCAACAGGATGTGTATCAAAGCATATATCATCACGCATAGTGCATCAGCATTTATCCAAATAGGACAGACGACCGTCGACCAAACTTGAAAAACTAATTGAACAAAAAATTATAAATACCATCACAACACGAACAACTGCAGAACGCAAGGCAGATACAGTTTTGCAGTCGACTAATCGCGTACTGAAGCGCAGAGTGGAGCCTCCGAAGGAGCAGCACACTCAAACACCAAACACACAAAACAACGGTCGTTACTCTGATCGCTTCTCATAGTCGTGGGCCAACATGGAGAAATCGGGAAACAGCAGACTTCCAAGGTAAATGGTACCATCAGTAGTCTCGTAAAAGAAAACAGCAAGAACTGACATAAGCCTGAGGCCAAGTAAGTTATGCGCACAGCGTACACAGACAAAATTGCTGCTGACAGCATGCCAACATAGCTTGTCACACAATTCAAGCTCAGTTTGTGCAGGTTGTCTGGTTTCGGAAACTCTCTATAACTTAACCTCCCGACCTCAGCGCTAACTGGGGGGTGGGGGTAATTACTGGTCAGCAAAAACAAACATTTCGAGGCTCATACTCTCAACTTAGCCAGCCTCAGATGTCTGTATGACAATATCGAAATAACAACAAACATTCGAGGACTTCGCACGTTATCAATGGTTGGCCGTAACTTTCACCATTTCTATCCAGCAGGCTATCCATGGCCAACTTAGTTCGAACACTGCCGTCAATTGTTATCTATAACTCTGACACAACTGTTGGCGCTATGTTGCGGTAGTTTGTATGTTCTCCGAGCGCCTGAAACCTATGATGGAAAGTGCTGACGTCTGTGTTCAACAGCCAGCTCATGCGCACCCTAGAGTCACCTGTGGTGAAAATATATCAAAATGCATTCAGTATCTGCATATCATCATCTCCAATATCCCAACGGGTCCGTCGCAGCCTACTTGCTTTCGGTTCTATCACAATAGGAGTCCTCTTTTTCCAGTGTCCATGTCAAAAATTACTTAATTAACATCGAAGGTGTGGTATAACTTGTCGTGGCCGGCAATGTCTGAAGTATCATTTAGAAATACCTTCATTTTGACCCACTTGCGTGAATGAACAGTGCAAAATTCATCAGATGGAACTGGGTCGTCGGCAATCTCGGTTGGTAGACGGGGCCGCTTTTTACGCTCCAACTTTGAAGGCAGCACATTGTTCAAGGCGGATTCAACTGAAACCGTATAATTAGTGAAGTCATATCTTATCTGGTAAGGGAATTCGCAGCTCTCTAGTGCAGAAGGCGCAGCGCAACATATCAGCATTGTTAATCCATTTTGAGTGAAAAATCAGCTACTCACTATCATACCGGTAGGCAGTAATGTCAAGGGGCTCACCACAATATCAATAAGGCACCCGCATGTGACAAGTTTCCAACATCTTGACTGTTTCCCACTTCGGGACAGAACTCGGGGAATGTCTGTTTGTGGTGAGGCCGACATGGCTTTCTAAACAGACTGGAGCTTGAGGGCTATGATGGCCTCAAAAATTCGGCTTCCTGTTCTGATATTCACGTCCCGCAGCTTGGTCAAACTCCGATGCAATACTTTTCATCCGGCCAAATTGATGAGTACCGGCGACCGTGACTTCCCAGTGAAACATGTAGTTTCTAAACTGATGGTTTTCAGTCAGCCATTGGCGACGGCTTAAGAAGCTATGTAGAACAAACGCGGTCTCAATTGAAGACAAACTACTGTACGTAGAAAAGTAGTTTTTGAAGGCGGACAGCATTTGACTGCGTGGTAGCCACAGGGACGTTTCTCACGTGCCACCCCTGATATGCACCGTGTAATATGCACCATCATGGTTCACGTAAAGCCACCGATTAATAGTATACGAGGAGCGATTACAGTGAACTCGTACAACCGTCCAAAGTGCGGAAGAGGGGCAAGCTTAATGAGATGTGTCACTGCAAGTAGACTGTCGAGTGTTGTTAGAAGAGACGGCATATTCTTCAAGTACCGGCTGACGCAAACAATCTCATGGCGGTCACAACTGTAAGTGCAGTGCATCACAAAATCCCGCATTGGCCACTCGCTGATTGTGTGGACGACCCACTTAGACTTTACACAAAGCCTGTTGCACATGGAGCAGTTCATGAGCATAGGGTCCGCTCGCCGAAGTATTTCAACATCACGGTTGAACCTTCACCTCAGATGGACAAATTGTTTACTCACTATTCCAAGTTGGTGGAAATAGCCATGCGATGAAACAAACATCGGCTTCTGACTGAATCTGTTTGAATGGTAATTACAAGGATAATTACGCACACGCGTTCCCTCACGGCATCTCCAACATGGAGATAGCGTAAAATTGTGTCGCATCCATAGGCGACTCGTACTGCCAGAATTTGGATCGCCAATTTATCCACCACAAACTTACCGACGCGTGTGTTATACCACCCCCCTCGCGAAATGCTCCAAAATGTGGCACAGGGAAGCGTATTTTTCACCTCGAACACAGGTACATATCATCGGTCGTCTGTGACACACTTCTTCTGTGACCCGGAGCCAATATTGTTTCAGGCTACAACTGCAACTATGAACTGATAGGGGACTTGTGGCGGTTGATACCTTGAATGGTATTGGCAATAACCACATCAGTGAAACGTCGGATCACTTGCACTAGCTGATTTCGTGCGAAGCATGTTTGCGTTCACCTATTATTGCCATTTTTGATGACACACAGTATGCTGTTATTCTAGTAAATTTGGAAGTCGAAAAAGATTTTCTGCAACATCGAAATACGTAAGCCCACTAAGTTATCGTCGGGGATTTCAACAAATGACGGATGTTATAAGTACCTATTTTCGTTAAGTATTTACCATAAACATCCGCAGATTACCGCTTCAAGTCGGCAGTTAGAGTGTTGCACTTGAACGGATGAGTGGAGTGGTTTACCTCATTTGGAATGAGCCGACGATCTGCTAGATGCGCATCACCTCAATAAGGCAGCCGTGTCGTGCTTGTGCTTCAATGTAAAACAGCTAACAACCAACCTCTTTCTTCCTAACGACGTAGAGGCGTGATCGGCGTGAGACAACGGCTTCAATTTCGTGCTGGCTAATCAGATTGCTAACTGGCATTGGCCAGCTGGACAAAGAGGCCCCACCCACATCCTCGTTGGTCTTATTTCATCCACTTAAGTGATCCGTCGCCATTCAGCTTTAGTCATGGTTGAGCGCAGGCATCCTTTGGTTCCGGCCGCTATGACTTGTTCACTGGTTTGTTGCGGAGCTGAAAGTATGGTACTTGTGAGGATGCTGCATCTCAAGCTGCTTCGTTATGGGTCTGTGTTCTTCCATGTTTTCCGATCCTCTGGCATCTTCAATTTCTGAGCAGGCATCGAGTGGCCACTTGTCCTCCTTAGTCGAGTGAAAGGATGGTCCTGATTTACGTGGGTGCTGTTGAACTTGACGATGGGCATTGGATCACGGTAATTGCAAAGCATCATGTTGTTGCGTGGTAAGATGAAGTGGACATGATTCCACTTCGAGCTCCGATGGGGTTGGAAGTAACATCAACAATAAACAGAAGAAGAAGAATATGTGTTAACAAAAATGAGAAGAAAAGGTTATCGTGAGTGAGTGTAAGGTCAACGGGTGGTCATTACTAAGTGATCAAACTCGATGGCATGGGTTCATGTGGAAAGCGTGCGTACAACAAAAGTCAGATCGGTAAGGCACACACATACTTAGAACGACCCACATATACATAAAAACGCCTTGGGGGACCAGGTGTTGTAATTGGAGTTCACCGTCCGTAGTAGCTATCTCGGTAAGGACCGGTCATTGGTGCGTTTTTTAGCGTCTCCAGAGTGGTAGCGCACACAAGTTCCACCATAAGTGCGTTTCAAGTCGGAACGGCGCTGCTTGCAAAGTAGGATATCACGCGTTGTCTTGCTTAATTTTGTCTTGATTGGGGTGAGTCTTTATGTCCATGATCTTAAAGGTGGGGAACATGTCTCCTCTCAGCCATCTGTAAGCCAGTGGAAGGGGGTCAAGAGATGCAGCCGACCGGCGTACAAGAACAAGCAGAAACCCGTAAACCTCATTGAATTTTGTTGCACCCACTCAAGGTGGACCGTGTTTTCTTCCAGGCACGGTGCGCATGCCTTCATGTCAACATCCGTGGAAGATTCGTATGCGGCAGACAGCTTGCCATTTAACTGCACAGAGCACGTCCTCCCTTATAAGTAGTACTGAATCCATCTACATAGCTGGTGGTCGCGACCCAAGGGCGGTGGCCTATTAAGTAAAATGCGGTAGACTGCTCCATCAAAAGCCTTAGAAGTGTCCAGGGAAGAAACGTCTACCGAGAAGCTCCCTTCTGCATCCATGGACCAAGAGTCCATTGACATCGGCAAGTTATTGGTGCATAAATATCCATGTCGAAATCCATGCTGGCGGTTCGTTGGGAGTCCAGAAGATGGAAGTCGTGTCATCTTGTTGTCGTCTGCCACACCTTCCGTTATTTTGGAGTCATATACGAGCAGTGCTACCGGATCCTAGTTACCTGCATCGGTTTTTTCGCCGCCTCTGCGGACAGGCGAGGTGAAACCGTGTTTCCGATTTTTGGGAGGAGTGCCGGGGGTATATAATTGTCAAAACAGCGCCGAAAATAGAACGGGTAGTGGAACAACACATACTTTAAACAGAATGGGCGATGGGTTGACAAGTTCTGATGACTTCTCGGGCTGACTCTCGAGGGAGTTAGGCATAATAGTAACCTCCGAAAATTCGGGGGAGAGTCCAACCGCTGCGGACCTACTCACGCCTATTAGTTGTCCAGCACTGTCTGGAGCACCAAAGCCAACTGCGTAGTGAGGGTGGAGTATTTCGGTAGCCTTCTAATTGCCTGCTAACAAACCAAACAGACCAATTAGCGATGGTGTGGTTGTTCAATATTTCATAACGGACGCAACGTATCCGCAGAACCGACTGAGAATGCGACTGTCGGATCCTGCAAGATGGAGCTGGCGACGGCAACAGTCTGCTGTTACCGCTCTCATGCACCGATTTTGAACATTTTTGCAAGCGTTGTGTGCATCCTTGATGCCATATATCAAAAGGCCTTTCCACAGAGCTTTCTCCCCTCGTTTGAAGCCCTTCATTCTGGGCTTTCTCTGGGAAAGAAATATGTGGCTTCCACCATAGCCTTATTTAATCTGTCCGTGATAAACACGGTGTTCTTTGGTATTAGCAAATATTTCGTTCGAATGCCAAAGCGTTTCGGTTAAACGCTTACAGGTTGGATTCGAAGTTGGTTCCACGGAATTTCTGATGAATCGGTCTGGGGTACCGACCAAACACAGCGTCATAGACCAGCCTGGAGCGAACAGCTACGTGGTCGCTATAGGCCAACGGAACACCGATATCAAAAGTGTTCACTGTGTGTAACTTGGCAGCGATGAGTAGGTCCGGGTGAGACGGGGCATAAGCCTCCTTGTAGTGGACGCATCGCTGCACACATGTCGTTGAGCCGATCCCTAAGTTGAAATTGCACAACCCTGCAGCATCTATGAGGGAAGCCATTCCGCTGACAGTTAATGTTCAGGAAGTTGATACCTCCGGTTTTTATGGCTGTACTGTGTTAGGTTCAGCTGCCCGGTGGATAGCTGTGTGTAGGGTCTGGGACCATACAACTGATGCGAAAGGTCGTTTATAAATCGCGCCACTGTTAAAGCTAACCGAGTAACAGGTAGCCGCGTCTATCTACAGAAACTCAGGCTGCGCAAACAGATGTGGATATTGCATCACCGATGTCCTGGCATTGTCATAAACGTAGATCGTCGACCCCCCTCCTATTTAATTAATCGTGATAGTGCGCAAGAACTAATAACCTCAGATGCTGACTTTCTTATGGAAAGCTTGAGGGGTTAGCCACTTCCTGGTAACGATGATGATTGCCATTTTTTTCGGACGGTTCCACTGGTTTCTTCACGTAGCCTGGCGGAGCCTGAAACTCGCGTTCCTATCGGTCTGAATACTGTGTAGTAGCTGACAACTTGGGAACGTACGGTGATTTGTTACAGCTCAAGAGTAGAAAAATGTATTGTGTGCACATACTAATAAACGGCAAGGGATATTCGGGAGTCTCCCAAAATATAGCACTGCTAGCATGTAAAACCAACAGACCTATGTGCTTAGTAGACCATTATCTAGGTGACAATTTTCTCCTAATTACCCGGCTAAATTTCTGACCCAGCAATGTGACACCTGGTACCAGCCGTGGAAGCCTGTTTCTCCTTTCTTAGTTTGGGCACTAGGCTATTTGAACACCTTCAAGAAACTACCGAAAATGTGCTACGAATGATCACCCTGGTTTGTGGCTCGGGGCTAGAGGGACTGAGCTTGTTCGATCTGGAATACCAACACCTTCGTGGAGGAGTGATACTTGTTTACATATTTCTGCATATTGCTACTCAACAGTGCATTACCTTGCTGGTCCTCTGTGACAAATCGAATTTAAGGGAACACTCTTCGAAGTTAAAAAGACAACACGACACACCTAACTGTATGGGTCTTGCCTTCCTCTGCGTGTATCAAGATATTGGAAGAACCATCTTGGGGCAGTTTCTAGGGCAATACCCACTGATAGACCTATTTGAATACTGGGTGGTTATTAAGTCCCAGTAAGATAATTCTTTGGCGGCTGCTGGCACAGACTGCGGTGCACGTATTCCGTGAAAGAGACATTGGGTAACCCAAGCTGAAGTAGCTGCTTGCGTTGAGTGGTTGGCGATGGTTAACAGAAAGATGATGACCAAGTTCCTTGTCTCCATTCATTCGCCTCCATTCGGCATCCACTATTACATGGGAATTCTTGAAAATAATTTCGAATCATCTGAAAAGGAAACAAACAAGATCATTCAAGGTACGCGCGTGAAAATTCCTCACATCCACTGAAGTTAATCTCGATGCATTACCAAATATTAGTACCATTTACTTGTATAAACTTGTTCTCGCGTAGTTTCTGTCCCTTACCTTCCATTGCTGGACTTTTGTTCACACGTACTTTTGTTCCATTTGCGCTTGATCGCTTCGCCATTACGCGACTGTTGCATTCGATCATATTCACGTGAATCGTTAAGCCAGGAGCTCGTACATTCGGTGGATTCATTATCGAGGTTCATGTTACCTTCCTCCATTTGGTTTATCATAATCTCTGTGAGCGGTGGCACCGTATTAATGCGAAACTAATCAATACGACCGTTTTCCGTCTTAGATCTGAATCAGTTGATCGACGGGCTTAGGATTCATAGAAGCTGGTTGCCTACAGACGTGACTCTCCAAGATCCAGCTTATCGATGGACGTTGCGAGTAGAAGAAGCGTTGCTCGAACCACCATTAGACGCCTGGGATAAACATATTCTGTCAACTGCAATGCAGGGGATATTGCAAACGCTCATAGTAACGGTCTATCAACGTGGCCATTTATCTGCTGCGGATTTTTTCCAGCAGCCGAATCAGCGAACGCATCCTTGGCCTCAATAAATGCAGTGCACGGAGCTTCTGCAAAGCAGACTTCACGTCCGCATCTGCGGGGGAGAAAATTCGCCGCCTGCATTTTGTTCGTGTGCCGAGTGGGAAGCATTTGTATTATTTGAACATGAAACAAAACTTTTGAAATTACTGTGGGAATTCGGCTGCGGTTGCTCACGGATAGCACTGACCTTATCCGTTAGCGCGACAAATCCGTTTCCTGTGTTGTGACACATGAACTCTATTGTGGTGTTATGAACTCTGCATTTGGTTGAGATAGCTAATGAATCGTTCGCTAACGGTTTAAGTTCACACCGAACCGCACGTAGTTTGATAATCCGATGGTTGCCTGCCTCAATATTCAGCGGTACAGAACGTCGTCTATCGTCGAAACAGTCATTTGGGAAGCGCTCGTAAAACCTGGATTGATTACGTAGTACTAATCCAAATGGTGTGCGAAGAAATCACTTCTCTCACTTCGGATATGGAAGATCCTCACAAGTTTGACAAAGTGTGTCCGTACGGATAATTCTATGGCCGGGCACCTCTCCGTGATGTGGGCCGGTAAATTGGAGTTGACCTCACCCAAGCAAAAAGTCATTGGTTAGGTCGGAGCAAAAAGACTGTTCGCGAATCGCGAAGCGACAGGAGCTGTAAGTTACTTAAGAAAGTATGGAGAAAGAAATTGCCCAAATTTGGCATTCAGAACTTCCCGGGACCAAGTGAGGGTAAGAGAAACGGTAGCAGTAGCTGATGTAAAACTAAGGATAATTAATACAGCTAATCAGGGGAAGCAACCAAACATGAAGCCAGCTTACAACAATAGTCAAACAAAACATCTCAAGAATAACCCAACGCACCTTCACAAACCCAACAGCAACACCTTACTGATCCAACCGTTTAATTTGATTGCAGATGTGCCTAAAATATTCCACTGGTGGAGAACTCGACCAACACATCATCTGGTTTGGGGTAGATGGAGTGCAAACCGCATGCAACTACATGAATGGAGTGTTGAAATGTTCGAGCTGCATTGTTCAAACCAGTCGCTTAACGTAAAATCAAATGTAATGGTGAGACTCATGTACCCTCGGAAAAGAGTGTCAGTCTGTGTCCAATTAGGTGTCCCGATTCTGCCCTTGTGAACTCTAGTTTACCACAAGACAACCAGTGTGGCCTTGTTGAGACGAGGGAACTCCTGATGCGGATGCAGTGTGTGATTTTGGAGGCCACTGTTGAGATGTTGTTCAATGTTCGAGCGGGTTATCGTAACGCGATGAAGAAATCCACAAATTTTCTATGGTCTGCGAATTCAGCACGTGTGTTATGGCCGAAACGACTACATGCGTGTCTAGTATGCTTAACCAAGTGTTGACACCAAATAATATGCGATGTGTAGTACCAGTGGAAAGTTCAAAATGCCAGAGAATTTTGTGCCCATTATACTAAAAGGCACCATGGCGATTGCAAGCACCCGGTGGAATGTCCGCCGCAGACCCAAATTAACGGTTAAACAGCGTTGCCGTTGTCCCTACTGATCAGTAGGCTGCAGCGTTTTGGCATCTTGTTTTCGTAGACGGGAGCATGCTTATCCTTGCGCTGGTGTTAACCAAGAAGGTGTCTCCAGATTCTACATCCCACACAAACCTGAGGCGACAATGAAAGTCCGTGGCGAAAACATTGTTTGCTGCAACAGGTCGGCTGCTGAGTGTGCGTTGTCGTGTTACAGTATATATGCGGTACTTGCCGCGCTGTTTGGCTCAGCTACCGAAGTGTTCATCGCTACAACAATAGTCAGTCTTCCATCAAAGTATGCGTTACCTGGATGACAAGCTGAATCGAAAGCCTGAGGAATAGCTTGGAGAAATTTCGTTCATTCTGAGTCACAAAGTCAAAATCTCTGCTTCCATAGCCTTGATGCCCGTTGGACCACAATACGAAGCAATAAAATTGTCGAGATCGCGCGTTCCTCTTGTGGGATATGTAGTGAGACGTAGCTTATTCAAGCAACGAAGTTGTGATTGAAAACACCGCTACTTGATCGGCGATTCTCCCTGTTTCGGTAAGAGTTTGTGAACGACAGAGTTCTCGGGGGATGGATTCGTCCACACGTGAGTTGCCGCTGAGTTGTTGCAGTTCTGCTAGAAGAGTTATAGAGCGTTTGTCGTCTTGCTTGAAATCGCGGGAAGGCTGTTGCAGTCGTGTATTTGCTAAAGGTTTGGTTCGACTAACGACTGCCTTTCTCAAGTTTTTGCTCTTATACTCCAACGGTTTGTTCACGCAAAATCGTGAAGCTGCGCAGGGACTCCACTCGGAAGCCGGGCAAAAAACTGACAGAATCTTGGTTGATCCGTTGTTGCAAAATGGTGCCTCCAAATAAGTAAGCGGAGGATGTGAGTCCATTTCAAAAACTGGTGGGACCACTAGAACATTTCTGTCAAGTTAGGGATAGTCGAAGTGCATAGGCAAAATTCCAGACATTGGATTGCCGCATACTTCCTCAAATTTATTTTTCTCTGTGACCGACGCTAAAGGACTCATTCGCACAACACCCGTCAACAGCTGTCTGCCTTGCATTACTTGTGGTTCGACTCGCACTACCTTTCCGATATGATCCATATGTACTAAGATTAGAAGGCTCGTGTGGATGAGGCCGTTGTTTCAGGCCGGTCAGCACCGGTTACCCAGATGGTGAGTTGCTATTTGGGTTAACTTCTTACCTCGCAGACATAACATGCATAGAAACTTCGACGGTAAGATCTAAGTTGGGAGGAAGGTTATTGAAAATATTAATCAAAGCATTCCAATACACACGTACGCATCGCCGCACCCTAAATAAGGAAGAATAATGAAGGCATCGGTTGGATATCACGCAACGTGTCACGAAGCCCGAAGTTAATAAAAAAGGCCACAGTTATCCATTTTCTGGAAAAAAGGAGTGGGCGGCTCACCTAATGACTGCCGTTGTCAGTTGGTGCGGTCGAAAAACAGATGGGGCCGACAACTGAATTGCGCCGCAATTATTGGCCAACTCTTACCTGATGGTGTAGTCTGAGTAAGTTGGTGACCTAGTGGGCTGAGGAGCTATCGCGTTTGTTGGCGCATTCATTGCAAAACCATAGCCATACCTCTAAAATCTGTTGCACCCATGGTCCCCTCGCATGCCGCGCAAACATCGCCAATCTAACCTTCGACGCATACTTATCCACACCGCTCGATTGAAAACTGCTGTTGCTGCACCCGTTTTGAGCTATTCTGGAGGCTTTGTGTGCGCCCCACTTACCAGATAGCAGGAAGTGCTTTCGCAGGGCTTCCTTCTCCTGTAAGAGATGTTCCGTTTGAGGTTTCGGTTGTGACTTACTTTCACTTATTTTCGAGAAAAAAGACATCATTTTTACGAACACTTCTTGACAAGTTAATCCGAGAAAGATGACGCCATCCATGACTCGGGCTACGGCTTTAAAATAGTACATTCATCATAGCGTTCATGAGTACATTAAACGTCGTACAACGTGACTTCCTTGTAGTTTTTAGAAGATACCATTTGTATACGAGTCCTACGCCGGGTGTTCGACTTAAGCACACGTCAATAACAATCATTAATGGTTGTCTCAGTTTCTTCATCGTTCCGATTGCCACGCCATCTCACTGTTTTCGGATTTTATTTTTGCATACACAGAGGAACGCACAAAGGCTCATGACATCGATCATCGGAGCTCGTAGGCTCAAGAGTTTCGGCATTAACCATCCACCATCTTTTAGCTCAACAATCCGAACTGAATTAAAACTGAACTGAATATGACGTTCTACATTATTCCCCAAGGGTGATATGAAAGACCGGAGCAAATTTCTCATGCCATAGGCGTCC
>QNGE01007187.1:0-24906 GCA_008508345.1 Paragonimus westermani | reverse complement strand
AGGCTTTGTGAGAAGTACAAAACAGTTTGGCAGCAGAATATGGAAGGAGCAAAGTGGTTACTAGGTGAAATTCGCTATCTCGAAATTTATTAAAGACTCATAAGTTGGACTCACAGCAGAAGGAGACGGAGCACTGAGCTTAGGCCATCCATCCTACCTATGTAATATGACAAAGTAGAAACCAAAAATTATCGTACTCGCAAACTAAGAATACAAGAACAATCTCGAGGCTTTCTAAAATGAAGCGAAATTTGTGGGATTTTAAGTTCAGAGGTTGCTGTTTATAAGGAGTCTCTGAAACCAAAGAATGACCAAACAAAACAGACTGTTTTTAGCCTTACTGTTAGTTTGAACACACCTGTGAAGTACACACACGAAATAAATAAAAATGTAATCTACATCTATCTGGCAAACACCACTCTGCAAATTAAGTTTGTCAACAATCATTTTTACAGTTTAAAAGTAGGCTATATGAAACTGCTGGTTCCTCACTAGTATCAAACAGACCGTAACTTAAAACCTCGGTTTAGACTCAAGCAAATCTAATTGAGTTGAAATTACTGGGAACAGTTGACTTAATACTACTTTCGGAGTTCCAGTTTTACACAACATTTCAGGCCCACCGGTGTAACAACTATTGAAGTGGACCTATTTGACCATTAAACGCAATATCTGAGTGATTCTTGTCATGTTTCCTGTGTTTTGTTTCATTTTCACACGACCAGTCAAAATCATCGTAAGTTTGTTCGCAATAAGTGCAACCACAATCATGGGCAATTAAAATGCGGGTATGCCTGTCTTTGCCAGTTAAGTTAAAAACCTGGCCCGATAAATCACGTAACCACTGTATTGACCTAGAGTGACATCTGGTAAAATGGACCACGTCAAAACACGCATCACTACCATCGGTTACTTCACGTGACCTGATATTGATTGTTGCACTTCTGAAGTCGACTAATCTGACGACGGCCTTCCCAAATAAAATCCGTGTCAGGGCCACCTTGTCATTTCGCGAAATGGACAATATGTATGAAGACTTCCCGTAGTTTTTATTATGAGGCTAACATCGAAATGCACCTTCCGACCCATTAGAGAATCGCACAGATGGAAATCAATACTGACTAACTTAACAGTGCATACACGGTCGACGATACAACACACATGTACGACCGCTGAGCTCAAACTTCACATGGATCGATCAGTTTCAAACATTGTGCAGTTTTAGACCGGTGTTTTTTGTTCATAGTATGCCTGTTTGTGTGCATTGTTCATGCTGGCTTCGCTACGGTGCGTCTGCTTACTACACTGGTCAAAGGTTAACCACAGCCTTAGTTGCATTCCTGGTCTATTGATTTGCATCACTGTCACGTGGTGGTAGGTTTCTGAGCGAAAATATTCAGCAGCCACTCCCTCAAGAAAATCAACAAGAATTAAACAAGTGTTGTAAGAAAATCGGTGTGCAGTGTACAGTCATTCCCAATTATCTGCGTTTTGGAGGTGCAGGGTGTAAAATAATAAATGAATATCTGTGATCTCTTCTCAGATCTTATATTGGCCGGAAAAATATAACGGACTGATGGTCCTACTGACTTAATCGATTTAAACAGGACTGTCTTTTTTGTGCCCAAAAGCACTTGAATTTTTCTTAAGAACACTCGCTGTCAGACGGTCCTGCACACGTAGATTCTCGATGTGTTGGAATGAACCTTCAGTACTAACTACTACTGCTCTCGAACTTACTGTAAAATTAGTCACGTTCAACCGAACAGTTAAAACTAGGCACCATTTTTACATATCATGAAGTATTTATTCATATTTTGGCCCCGTCACTTGATAAAACGGAATCTTCCGGGGGGAAAAGCCGTAGTCTTAGGAAGACTTGTGAGGTTATCAACGTGTGCCCGAGTTTTTTCAAAAAATAACTGAAGTCAGTTATCTACCAGAACGGACTTTAAAGCAGGTGACAAGAATACTTGGTTACACCATGAATTGGATAGCGAATATCGTTGCAGCTTGGTGCTACAATCTTAGTGTTTATAAAGCACAGTTATGCAGGAATGGTGAATAAAAAGTTCAACAGCACGTTCACTGTTCACAATGTAATAAGCACTGTTTAGAGATAACAACAGCCCGATTGAACAAGGGGAGTAATCGATTGTTGTTTCTGTAACCTACGCCCAATGCACTAGTAAAGTTCAGGAAGGTTGTGAAAACAATCTTAACCAACGAGTTAAACAAGTACTGGAGGATACAGGCTTGAAATCGTAACTGTCTGATGTCGTTAGATTCTGTAGATCTGGATAGACCATAACCAACCAGATGGCGGGTTTCCAACGACTTGGACCACAACCCCCCCAAAATAACGGGGTGCGTTAACTTATTACAACCGGCCCACGGGAAGTGCAAAGAAGAACTTTGGGCTTCTAGTTTGAAGGTTAGAAACACAGACTTCCGCATAAGGTGTCATTTCTTTGTGTTCAGCTTGATGTGTTGTGTCACACAGAGATACTCAAACCCCACAAGATGTAGCACATGGTGTGGTGGCGACAAATGGACTGTTGTGTGGATTCTGTGGTTGAGGGTACGATAAGACCACTCGCAATGCTGCTTACCTGGAAGAACGTCACCAAACATGTTTTATCCCGAAGACTGTTCTCAACAGTACTGTGCAGTCAACTTCACTTCATTGTCATTGATGTCAGTTGTTCGTAGCCGGTTTTGAACATCGTTCCGCCCCGTTGGATTACTTCCGAGTAAACATATGAATGTGTGTATGGCTGCCTCTTCGTTTCTGAGTTGTTAATGAGATGGTGAAAATGTTCACTCTGTATTTAGACAGGCTGTTCATAGTATAAAGCGAAAAACTGCGTTCAATGTTTATTAACGCTGATTCTCAACCTAATCTTACAGGTGGACAAGTTCAGCGTGATAAGATGTGGTCTACTGTAACATTAGTTTTTCGCACGTGGTTTGTGTATTGTGACATGTTCATGCCAGCTGTAATAAGAAAACCGGTAAATGCTCCATCCCAGAACCTCATGGTCTAGGCAGTTAGTGGTTGTATGGTATGAGAGGAAACGATCGCAAATTATCCAGACAAAACGCTCACCTTTTACCAAACGAAATACTGACGAACAAAAAGAATCGTCTCAAGCGCATAATAAAAGTATCCATCAAAAATGTTGTCAGTATTAAGTCACAAAAAGAGATTTCATGTGGCTGTTCGATAAAAAGTAGTAATGAACTTGAAGCGAGCATCAGCAGAGAAGGAAGAGTTTTTCTCAAGGATTACCGTATCGATGGATTGACAACAAAAACGATTGCATCGAGAGAGTACCAGCATTTACAACTGAACGACCTACCCAAACATTCCAAGATGGGTATATTTCCAAGGCCAATTCATAGAAATACAGTTCAGCTTAATGGCTGATGCGATTTTTGGAGTTAGAGAGAGAGTCAGCGGTATGAGAACTCTAGGAGAGTGCTTTATACTGATGAACTTGCCTGAAGTCTTGAAGTTATGCGACAAAAATATGGTGGCATAAACGCTGATTAATTGTTCACGAACGTCTCGTTGGTGCGAACGATTAACACATTAAGAGAGCATAACTAACCATCGGTATTTGTTGTGAAATTTTGCAGACTGGAATATGTAGTAGTAAGATATTACACAAACATGAAAACCACCTTATTTATTTACATGATTAGGGTTATTACTGAACCACGCTGTCGTATATTTGTATGACGCACGTTCTACATAACCTAACAGAACGTTGTGATCGCCGCAACAATTCGGACACCATCGTTGGAAACATTGTTTAAGTTCACTCTTGAAACTCATACAATTGTCTAAGTACCGGACCGTTGACGTAGGTATAACGAAAAGCAGTCATGTAAACAGGCTAGATTACAACTCTCTTGTGCCCGCCGAAGACTCATGGATGACGTAGTGTATCAAAATAGACAAAAAGAAGCAACGAGTCACAAAGAGCCAATGTCATTAATTGTTAGACGGCTCTATTGATTCTTTTCGAGTCTTGACTTTCGGCTGCTGTCCGTTTGCTATAAGCTGAAATCTGAGTATGGCTTTAAACATACTATCATTTTTAACCTGGTGCATGGTCTATCCGGTTCCATATATTACTGACCTGCTGTGTGACTGTACAACAACACAATCTGGTCAAATGATACTTCCGTTTCAAAGGTAAAAAAAGCGTTGATGATTGCACATATCGGTTGTTGAAAATAGTGCTAAAACTACGAATTTCCTTCAAAAATCCTAAACGTGGTTCAGTCACTCGTATAAATTAAACTGACTGTGATCGAAACACTAGGTTTCTGCGTAGATGTTAAGAGTTAACTTAAGCTACTTTACTAACCTACGTGTTAGTTTGATGTCCCGTGTGTCGAGGTGTCACCTGTCTTTCTTCGTCTGCAACCTACTGACCCATCTGACTGTTTTTGAACTACAGTTTACTAATGACCAGCAACACTTCGTCTGATCACCCATTCACTGAGTGCACCTGCGCATGGACCGTAAATGATAATTAGCGCTACACGAAAAACCAATAGATCAGAAACTACTTATCCAAAACACCAACTGTTTCAGATCATTTGATAATCGAACACTAAAATCATTGGCTCAGACAGTTTACTTTATGCATGTATATTGATGTGCTAATGTCGAAAATGAAGGTGTCGAACGCATGCATGTTTGTTAACATGAAGTGCCCGCGTTTAAATGTTTCACTTCATACAGTAAAATCACCTTGGCATAGAAAATTTTGAGTGTTCACTGATAAGCGGGTGTACTGCTATAAATGCAAAATTGTAGGTAGGTCACAAAACGGATATCTTGACAGCCAATGGCACGTAATTTCATAGGTTAATGAAGGAGGGTGAAGGACTGTTGCTTGTACGTTTCTGTCTCTGTGCTGGTCAGCCCATGTGCTAACGTGGGACGTGACACGGCGAGTTTTAACCCACGAAAGTGTAAGTTCATCACTACTATTTCAGTGATTAGTTAGTGGACAATCTTAACCGTAGTGCATGAACGCCACGCACATTCCAGTTAGTGCTCTTATAGAAGTAGTCCGGCAAAATGTATTCGAATGCACCCTATCTGAGCTGTTAAATAGAATCAGCTGTTCATACAAAATTCACTATTCAGGAACCGGTGTGGTGAGTTACTTTCAGTGGAAAGCACGTTGGTTTTTCGCTGTCGGATATATTGCGCTTCATCTGTATCCGACAGCAACAGAGAAGTGAACGGTTTGACCTTTACCAGCATCTGTCGAACACTCCATAACATTATATCACGTAGCATGCTATAGTCTGTAACTCGGAAAGGGTATATTCACATAAGTACTCACGATTCTCCAGGTATGTGAACTGAAGTGCTCAGTGAAACCCAGGCATGGGAACAACCTCCGCTACTTCATTCAAGGTGACAGATAGAAAACAGTGATCTGACAAATAAATTATTGTAGTTACCAGTTTGGTAACCACAACCAACCGTGTTTAACTCAGAGATCGGGAGCACTTGTGACACAAATATGCGGCTGGAGATTTTAGGGTGGACGGTAAGGTAAGTGTTGCTGTTCGTCTGAATGAGTTGTTCGCAATTGAGAAACAGTCAACGCTGCGGTGCAACCCTCAAAGCTTACTTTATAGATGCCCCCTTTCTCTTTTGCGTGAATGAGCTGTCCGTTTGACCTTAGACATCCGGAATCAATAAACGCGTTCAGTCCATTTCATCTCTATCCCATTCAGTCGTGGGTTTCTGTGAAATTTCACTCATTAAATACTGATACCTTGATGAAAACCATGTTCAATGGAGTAAAACTGACATCTGATATCTGAATTCCTGTTGCATCCGAATCGCTACTGTAAAAAGCAAGTAACCAGGACAAACTATATGACATTAACAAGCTTAAGCAGTAAATTTGAATGAAAAATCTGTCCAAATTCTTTGCTACGTTTTGATCATTTTTTTGGTGATAATGTCTGCTCTCCGAGTGCGTAACACAACACATGCAGAAATCACAAAGCCATCGTCTGAATGTCAAATCAACATCAACGGATTTTAATTTTAAAAAATACGCACTCGCTGAAAGACTTTAGATCAGTGTAAAAACAAGTGTTAACGATATCTGTAGTTGGCTGTTCAGTTAAGAGACTTGATTAGCATTGTATGCCTCTTGCTTATGAACTGTACACCCCAGTGCATTAAAAAGTCATATAAAACACTTGCATGCTTGTAGTGACAGTCCCTGTTGTGCTGGAACATAGCCTGTAGAAGTGCAGCTTGGATAAACGATAATACTGTTAAACTTTTATCGAACACGTAGAATAGTTTGTCATGATTCATGGCTATTACCGTCTTACGTGCTTCATCTCGAATCGTACACCGAAAAGATAAATTTGACGTTGATTGCTGAATTAGAAAACAAACTCGAACGTAAAATTCCAATCTTCGCCAGCCTTCATGGTAAACCACAATGTGTCCAAATTGCACGAGAGTTAAGTCACAAATAGCTCTGAAACTGTAACATGGATCTTGAAAGAGAAAATTTGTCCAGACTCATGTGTTTGGGACCAAAGCAAAGCCTACTTGAAAGGGTATTTGTTTACAAGTTGATCCGTACCTCAAGAAGAGACCACGAGAATAAAATCTAATCCATATGACACCAAATGTTGAACTACAACCAGGACTTATTTCTGTTGTGATAACGTATTCTTTGTAATTGTTTGGTTGCCTCAAGACTCCATCCATTTTCATTCTGTATGAAAAAGCGCACTGCGTTTTTCGGGACTAAAGTTTCATTGAATAAGCTTAATTTTCACCTGGAATCCCAATGTCTAGAAGTATCTCGAGTTCAGCTTTTTCATACTAAGCTTGGTAGGCTAGTTTGGACGGAGAATACGTGACTCCAGCCTCCTCGATTGCGCATAGTATTGGCCTATTTCACATAAGTCGACCAGCCCAACTGACAACAGCCAAGCACGAATAACTTTTGAAAATCATTCAACTAATCGATAAGTTCGTAGGCGTCGTAACAGTAGCCAATACGTTTGTGTAAATTTTAAATCCCATTTTTTATAACCCACAAATGTCAACGGTGAGGTTACGTTTGTAAACTGTACAAGCTCGAGTGACAAAACCTACAGAGGCCTCATGTATAAAGTGAAACTTTTGCAGATAAGGCAGTCTGCAATTTCAATAAATTACACCAAAAAATCGAGAAAAGTTTCTTACTCGATGTAAGCTGTCCCTTATGACGTTTGCTACTTGGAAGGTGCCAATACATTATGCTAACTCCCTAAGTTAAATACAAACGAGTGCCAAATGATCATTGGTCTTTTTGCCCGCTGAATACAAGCAAATGGATTCAACTTATTTAGAAGAGAACTTAGAAAAGAAAGAAGTTCAAGTCGCATACCACCCATATTGTATTCAAAAAAGACATAGTGTAATCATTGAAATAACAATTCAGTGCCATCCTTGTCGAATAGTATAAATCTCAGCATAGAAGAATATAGAAAGACCGGAAGTAAAACTGCGAGCTGATGATTGGACTTTTTGCCATGGTAGCTGCAGTATTTGTACATACACTTCAACTGATTACAGATTCGAAGTGCATAGTCAAACAGCACTTGATTAAGCGGTGACCATCATCGGTCTTACGATCAGTCGTGGGCAGCAGGCCGGATTATTGTAATCTACAAAGAAAAACTTGGATGACGTCAACACGCTGGTTAGTGGCTTCCACAGTGGTGTTGGTACGCTGAATGGAACTTTTCAGTAAAAAAGACCTGTCGCTACGATGTGACCCCGACGAACACTTCCGATTTAATGTGTTGCGTCTTCAAACCGACGAGGCTGAATTGAGGTCTCCATTAGTTACTGTACTGACAGATATTTCCATGCACACTCCCGAACGTGAGCACAATTAACTCACCGTGAAGAGGAAAGCCTCGTCCATTAGCCTGCCATTTAAAGCCGTGCTGATATAGACAGTCAACCATCAGCTTTGTTCACTCCTTGGCCGCATAGTCATGGTAACAACAAAACTACATCCCGATTTTGACAATAAACCCAAATGGTGAACTCCCCGTCTGTAGCCAACTTACATAGACGCTTGTGCATCCATCCTTTTGCAGTTGCGCTGCGTGGCACGCATTTCAAAAGAGGAGGCAGTTGTTCAAGCAAGTCATTGAATATTATGGTCTGAACTTGTCTACTAAGATAGCGGTCCTCGCAAACCCGGCCAGTACTAATTATGAACTTGAAACAGCGCAAGTCTGGCCAGCGTTTCATATTGTTCCAGTCGTTTACCTAAAATTGGTCGAATAAGAGCTATTGAGTATGGCCCAATCATTCACTGTTCCACTATACAACGTCATTATTCGACCAAATAAACAAGTTGTCATGACAAACAAGCACATCAACAGACTGCCTTCCCATCCACATTTGTACCCGAAATTTGTGCCATTCTTGTGTGGTAGACTTCGAAACGTTCGTTCAGAATAACGTCGGCCAGTCATTTGGGTGACTTGATCACAGGTCTTTGGACGCTATCCGTTTTGGACTATATGGCTGGACATCCTTTCTTTTTCAATTTTTTCCTTACTTCCAAGTTATTTTCATTGTCTCAGATGTGTCAAACATAATCAATCGTATTCAGCGAATGATAGACCACCGGAAGTGGCTGCTGGTTACTACTTCTGCAATTACCACAGTGTTCAGTTTATTCGACAGCAACTGTACTTGATCAATACTATAATTGTGTGTGCAGTTACTAGTAGTAGCTTCGTTCTACTCTATCTCAAAACCGGTGGCATTCTTTTAGTTTACTGAATTGTCCGTTTTTGGGGGAGAACAGTTCATATGCATTTATTTTCATTAAAGTCGAGCTTTAATACAAAGAGGTTCACTTGAAATGACACAACCTCTGTCGTGTTTGCAGGCAGACACATTTAGTCATAAACACACATAAAAGCTCAGGTGATTCAAAACAAATGTCTGTTATCGATCTTTTTCAGGAATTTTTCTGATTGATCTCCGATATGAAACAAAACTGACCAAATATGACACATAAGTGATATGGTAAAAGTAGTCTGGAATAAGCTAATCACTGTTAGGTATAACAGACGTGAAACACCATTTAGGTATTACCTGTTCGCCTGTTCCTCCAGTTTTACTTCAAACTAGGACTGTGCTTTTTTAAATACATTTCCGGTGAAATTATATATGACCATTCTTTCGATAATGCAGAGAAAAACTGGACTATTTTCACCATAAACTACCATTCCATTTCATGTAATATTTCCAATGGTTCGGAAAAATTGAAAATAAACACTAATGCTTTGTTCTATTTTAAAACTAGGTGATTGCTGAGTGTCATTATAAAATTAGTGTGTTGGCCATCTCCAAAAAACCTAAAATTGCTTTTCTTATTATGCCACCGGTTAACATTTCTATCTGTTAAAACACAGTTAGCAATTTGCATTGCTAACCCTCACGCGGACTTTCAACTATAGGTAATCCAACGTACACTAACTTGGCATCAATCGTTTGTAGTCTAAGCTGATCGGTTTAAGTCAGTGAACCATGTTTTATAATCTGACTTCGCAAATTCCTTCTTTGATGCCTCCATTATTCCCTTCACACTCTTAACTTCAGAGCGATGTTTTGCTTACTTCTTTGTCCACTGCCGTTGGCTGTAGTCTGTTCCCGTTCTACTTGTCAGCCACCTTGGTAACAAGTTTAAAATATGCGATATCCAATCGACTGGTTGTCTCTATTCGATGTCACCTTTTCCAATTGACCCAATTTACCTCTTTTCTTCAGAACATCCTGTAGTTTAAAACAGTTTCTTACAATAATTATTACAATTTATCTTGTTCATCACGTTTGATCCTCTTACAATGCGCTTCTATTTTGCACGATCGCCCTCATCTGAACCGATGTTTGCATAAACACTGAAACATGCACAGGACCTATAATCCTCGACAATTGTTCTGCTATCTTCCTACTTAATAGACGTGAATTGCAAAACGCCTATTTGTATCTCTGGTTGTGTTATACCTCTTCTAGGTCTCTTTAATGCGCCTCGATTTTCAAAATTCGAACACAAATGTCATAATTTTATTCCACCGAATATTAACACGCACGCATACATTAGCAGACACTTCCAAACGAGTACAATACTAGCCTCAACTTGGCTTGTTTCTCGAGCTAGGAGTTTATTAGCATCAAAGGTGTTAGGGGAATGTACAAAATTTACTCACTGAGCTACCCAATATTATCTGACTCTAGACCACCGATTAGGTTGTACTATTGCAATGTATAAACTGCTCTATTGAGCACACGTTTATGTTAGATTGAAATGAGTACTTCGCCTGATCATTTGGGTATTCTCTTCTGTACGCCAACTTTATCGTCGTTCAAGCTAACTTTGATTTCCATTACTGTGAAGTGAATATTGAATATTGTTTCTTCATTGTAAGAGCGGAAGAAAACATATCTTTCTGTTCAAGTTCTGTTCAGTTTCTTCCATTGTTGAACCACCCCAGTCAATTATGGCCCACTAGCACTTTGTGATAACGAACATCTCAAACTTTCGTGTCAGTTCAGCCATAACGTGCAAGTTGGTTTTAAACAATAACCTCGTACTCAGAAGGTTTTTAGTGAGCCTGGCGACAAAGTTTTGCTCTAAGTAATAGGGGAGCTCATGGTGCGTAAAATTTCAAATCATATTTAGACGGACCCTCGAAGAACTACAGAAGATTTTGGCAAACATCTCATCGGAATGCACATCATGCATTTTAAAAGTAAATAACTTCTGTTCAATACACACCTTCAATACTTTCTGGAAAAAGTGTCGCTTTTATCCCTTGGTACTTTGTGGGAGTGAGCGGGTAAATTTTGAAGAATTTCTTCACCTCCTTTTCTGAATGATTAAAGCAATCGCCTTTGAGAAATTTCTGTCAAACAGCAACCGTTATCAGATGTGAATGGTGGCTAATCTAAACATTCATTCGAAAGTTTCCACAAGAACTCCGCCAAATAAATTCCCTTGTTTGCAGCGTGATTGTAAGTTTCCTAACCGCTGGAAGTCAGAATATAATTCCTATCAAATCGCATTTACCAATCACTGAAACAAGTGGTTAACTTCAGCATTTCTGGAAGGCAATCAGGAGATGTGAGTAACGATATGGATTTATGTCATACTGTCACATTTTTCACAAACCACTGACTATCGCAATGGCATAAACAAACGCTCCTAATCAAGAATGAAGAACTTACACATTGTTATGCACTGTGAACTATACTGACATTTTGACCCACAGCCTCTTGGAATTCTAGTTAATCGTTTTTGAGTATTCCATGCCGGTTACTAACGACAGCTCAGTTACTCCTCACAAGTTATGAAGTGCAAATATTCATACAATATTAAGTGATTATGCAATAATGATACTTCACTTGCCATCACCAAATGTTTTTCAAAGTAACATTCTTCGTTTCATGCGCACTGTTTGCATCAATCAGGTGAACTTTTCTAACCAGTGCATTTCAGCCTTGTTTGACGTTTAGTTCAGAGGGTCGGCATGAAGACCAACTATAAAACTATCAACACGTGCAAAAAAGGAATTAAAACTGTAAAAACAATTTACCTCTAGCATCTAGAGTATAATATCCCATTTCGCTTAATTCGATCCACCTAATGTCCCTTTCTGTGAGCAAGGTAATGGGAATAATGGAGGGAGCATAACAAATTCCACATTACACTGTTGTATGCTAATCATATATGTTATTCACGAAAACAGTTGTGTCTAGGTTAATTCATGTTGCTCGGTTCCTTCTGTCCGATTCGCTAAAATGTCAGAACCACCTATGTTTACAAATATTAACATGTTGACTTACCTCGTTAACAGTATCGCACAGACAGTCAGATGGTGTTGCAAAAACATGTAGGGATAACAGCTGAACAGAGTGAATTCAGAGCCAAAAAGAAGGTTGATGGCTTCAAGCTTTAAACTTTATTCACATACCAATGAATGTAATTGACCGACCAGCTAGACTATACTAATGACCAGGCACCAGTTAAATAGCAACAGACGGAAAGAAGTGAGATCAATATTGAAATTTTTGCCGTTCAGCCGTTGCCTCACGCCCTCATCACGTATTCAAATTGTTGTCGCCATGCAGCTGACAACCTACAGTCGCATTGATAACTTTTTGCGACAGTCATGTTCCTGAGGTTTAAAACTTCACTTGCAAACACTCTGTCTTCTAGTGTTATTCTCATGAACAAAATAGTTCACCATTTATGTAAATAACAACTACTGAAGTTTACTACCTAAGGACGTGATAAATCCGGTATTTGTACAAGAAAAATCCAAATTTCTTTTGGCTAGTTCTATTTGACACTTCAGAAAAAGAGGGAACCCATTAGGCCGATTTGTTTTTTAGAGACCTGCAGGGATAGTTTCTGAAACGCTTAAGTAACATGTTAAAGGGCAGTGAAATGCAAAAAACATTCAATTGGCCTTTAAGAATATCATTCCTGTCACCAAAGTACGTGACCACTTTGTTTTCAATCTGCGACCGTGTTCCTACCAACAAAAATGTGTTTGAATCTGAAGCCCCTTTTCGCGCGCATCTTTCTTCCCTCCCATGGAACCGGTTATGTTTTGGCAGTACCAGAAGCTTATTTCACTGGGCTCGCGTATAGCACACAAGGTAATTCAACACAGGAATAACGATGGAAATCAAGGCCTGGTGAATTATAAACATTTTTTCATCTTGGTTGAGGTGTCCCGTACAACTTAGCGTGCTAAGTAACTAACTGGAGAGCACTGAGACACATAATTTCATCGACAGTTGAAACCATCACATTTTCTTCATACCTCTCAGCCGTCTGTGGTTAAAATAATTTCGTGTGGGCTTTGGAACTACCCTTGTCAAGTCCTCACTTTTTGAGTCTGTGGAAAAGCATTAATTGAATGGCTTTATGAAATGTCATGTTAACCATTCCGTCCCTGTTGTTAGGCTCATTATTGGCTTTCACGTCAGATTGAACCATGAAAATGATGTATTCAGCCTGATGATAAAGCACCGAAAGCAACCGTGTTCGCTAAGTTGTGTCTTTAAAAAACCGTCCTGCTGATAACAATAATGAGTCATGTCAGACAGACTGACTAACTGTTGGTGTTAACAGTCGTCTGTCACCTATTGTGGAGGTAAATGCCAAAAAGTGAATCGTGAGCTGCAGCAAAACCATCGTCAACCCGTAACCGTGATCACGCACATGTCAACACAGAGCTGTGTTTGACCAACCCCGACCCGGACAAACAGCTGAGCTGGCGTGCGTTCTGCGTTTTCAACCTACAGAGGCACGTGAAGCATGACGATTTTATCTGGATGATGACGAAGTCTGATCACATACCGAACACTATCGCGATTTGTTAGCATATGTGTAGAGTTGTATTTTCGAGCGTTGTCGATGATTTTGGGGGGCGTAGTGTGCGGCGAACAATTCTGAGCCATCGTCTTTAATAAGCCCCTGCCGGAATTTTCAGCTCTTTGACAATACGGCTCGTACTTCTTGAACCCTTCAAAGAAAAATTAACTTCCTGTCCACCCCGAAGGCCATTTGAATTAGGACACACCACCAGAAATTCACCCAAGCAAATTTTTACATCACCAGCTTTTATGCAGCAATCCAACAATTCAGCTTTGTTGACTAAACCAAAGGTTCTCTTTTCGCCCCCAGAAGAGAACGATGTCATGAAATATGTAAAAAAATAGTATTGGTGAGGAGACTTACGGTACAGAGCAAAAGTGACCTCACGCTGGTATAAAACTTCGCTTGGTCCCACGGATATGCGGGCTCTGTTGGCTCTAAACTATGCGGCGAATTGGAAGAAAAGAGTTACGGTGTAACAGAAATCAGTAGGACCTTTGTAATAGTTATCACTTGCATTGCGCAGGTTTATCTTGCAAGTATGTGTGAGGTTAACAAAGCGATGAACAGGCGAATATATTTTGTTTGAGTAAGATGAATCTCTATTCTGTGTCTTATGAAATCAACATTTTTAAAAAACAGAGTTGAAGGTACTTCATCAGGAATTCTTATCTACTCTCTCTTTTGTCGCCTTATTCCACCTGGAACTTCTGCTTCGATTAAAAAAGTAAACGCGATGCCCAAATAGCACGGTGTCAAAATGTACTCAGGTTTATTGTGAAGCTGATAGCTTAATTATTTAGTCCAGCTTCTTCGGTGTGATTACAGCCTATTGATAGGTCAGTCTTGTTTTCCCAGTTTTTTATGTCTATCGGAATTCATTCTGCCTACGGCTTGAATGTCTTGAAAAGCGTACAAAAGTTTAACGTCACAATAGCCTGCAGTTCCAGGTGAAATATCCCAACGAGGTCTATTCTTTTCAATGAATGGCGTGAGCATTTGGCTGCTAAAATCTGGGTAAGTAGTAGTATCACACAAAGTAATGTAGGAAGCACTTATTTCATCCGAACTATATGCCGGCTGTGTATGTATGTATCTAATCACTTTAGTCGTTACATCATCAAATCGTATACTCTGAAGGGTGAGCGTAAATAACCCGGTTAATTATATGACCTTACCCTGAATTTTATGACAAAGTAAAATGTCTTCAGAGCACAGTGCAGTCTTGATGCGGAATGCTTTTTAATCATTGTTCTGTGTGGAACTGCAGTTCACAAATACGATAAGCTGACTAAGTCCGTCGGTTGGTTCGGGAACGTTTTCGTTTTGACTGTCGTGAGGACATTCATGAACATTCCCCATGGTGGACATCGATGGATTTTGGAGAGAGATTGTCTTCAGCACACGAATGAAAAACAAGTTTACACTGTTTTTCGTATACTTCTAAATATTTTATCATCTGAACTACGTTTATCAACAATAGATCTGTCTTATGCAATCGCGAATCTATATGGAGGTTCGCTAATTTTGGTGTAACGCGCTCTGCTATATATCGGTGACATAATGGTGAAGGCTATCTTCGACGCTGCCTTCTCGGGTGGTATATATTGCAACAACCAGCGAGTAGCACCGCATGGTAGTCTTTCTTGTGACCCTATGTTATCCACAGGAACTAACGACTGGAGTTCAGCCGCAAAACCTAAGTGAATAAAATATCTTTTATTCTGAGTGAGTTCCGAATAAATTTCAACACTTTTCCACTAGTGACTTGGAATACGTGGGATTTTAACCAATGCAAAATGAATCACTGGACCGAAATCCATGTATATTAGACTAGCACGTCAAATGCGTAGCATAATATTGCATATAAGATACATACTGTATTATATGATAAGTCAATCTTGCAGTAAACGTTCAACTTTCAAGTAGCGGCCGTTACAACATGCGACACTCCTTCAAGAGCCACAAACTTCATCAAGTTCACTAGAGTGCCCTATACTTGTTAACTTAGCTGCCAGGCTAGTCAAATGTGAATCCTAGTTATCACTACTGTCATCCCAGACCGCACATGAAAATCTCAGTTGAATTCACGCCAGAGGTAGTTGTACACCAGTGACCTGCGTGCAATAAATAGTCCAACGTATCCACTATCTGTCTGCGTGTTGCCCAGCCCAAGCCTTATCTCAGCAGATGTTACAGTGAATAGTCCACTATCACCCCAACTTATTTGACCCGAACAAATAAAGGCCAAACACTAGCTAAAGGGCTTTTCCCTGTTTCCTTAACAGCTGTTCATCCAAAGTTATGGTTAAAAGGGTGTCTCATAGACTCCATGGCTGACAGTGACGTCTGTCAGGATTCAACGAGAGCATCTCAAATTTCTTTGTAAGTCACAATAAATCGGAATAATTTGAACGTCGAACGCCAATGGAGAAAATTAGAGATGCTTGGCTCGATAGGAACGGTTGGTCACTCAGTCATAAGAAGAGCTTTACTCTGGAGACACTGCCTGCAGTGAGTGAGAAACACTCATATAAGAAAGGACTATAGCCATTCAGAGCAAAAGGAACTTTCATTAACATCTCTATGTTAATGTGATTGTCCAACCAACAGTCTTTATTACTTTTCTTGCAAAAGTGCTGCAAAACCACAAAAGTTTCAATTCTAGATCGAACGGCGGGTAAAAATTCAGACAAAGTTTTGGCCAGAAAACCAAGACTGGCTCGCCAAATTCCAACTGAGAACTAACATCTGCCTTCACTTCTCAGTTTGTAATACGAGTAAACAAAGAACTACAACGAAAGCCTGGTTCACACATGATCATTAAAAATGCAAGTGAAATCTACTTGAGGACGCATTTGATAACGACGTAAGCCCACGGTGCTGTGCATTCGTCAAAGGTTGACAAATAGTTTAAGCAATCTAACCTATTGCTGTTAGATATGCTGAAAGGATCACTCATTTTAGTTTTAGAAATGAGCATAACTCGAGTCGAAGAAGAATGGGACGCTTTTCATTTCAAATAATGGCAGACTGCGCAACTAAGAGCAGTTCTGTGGTCCAAACGCATCCACTTCAACATCACGGGACTATTTTCTAACATACGGTACAGCAACTTGTGTATAACTGTCAGAAGCAGTAAATGTATCTTGAGTAAAAGAGTAGAACATTATACCACCCTTCTACATGACGCTTAGAAAGCACTAGATCTAAGAGAGGTTTTAATTGAAATGTCTGATTAGGTAACATAATCATATCAGTTCTAACAGTAACTTTTGGATTCATCTGTTGGTGTGGTTCTTCTTTGAGATATCGCGTTTACTCCAAAACTCTTACTTTACTGCACAGTGTTGTTTCCGTTCATTTCAACGAGAACTGAAGTATACGGGAAACTAACAAATTTGAAAGATACAGGCACTAGCATGGTCTTGTTGTTACCAAAGCTTAGATGTCAATTTCCAACACGCGTGACGTTTTATACAATAGTACAATTTTCCAATTTTTCATTAAGTAAATTCTAATATTTTGTGTAGTGAACCCACTGAAAGTGATCCAGACGGGAGGGAGGAATCTTTAGAGGCGCTTTAGTCATGTGATAAGTTAGGGATTCTCACAAGAAAGATTTCTAGACTTGCTGCTAAATATTGTCCATCTTTAGTAAACAGCAAACTTATACTCAAGATGGTCAACCCTAAGTCAAACAACTCTTAATGACCAAACAAATATTACTCGACAGAATATTGTTCTGCTTACGCTGTGCTCGCTAAAATTGCTTGCACCTGTTCGAAATATGACCCCTCAAAGTATGCTTTTAGAGCAACCATATTCGTATCACTCAAGAACTGCCTCTGTGACAGTAGAAACAGTGTAGTGTGAATAATGGCGGGTGGGGGAATAATCATTTGATGGGAAAATAAATGTTTTGTAAGCATTTGTTTTAAGAGCAGACATGTGGACAGTAGGATTTTTTCAAACCGCGTCAGAAGCCGCGTTTACAGCGCCCAGAAAATGAACAGCCAACTGTTATGTATCTGATTGCACACATATAAAAATATTGCAATTCATTCCAAGTCATCAGGCACCGACTGTGAAGCTGAAGAATTTGTCACGCATGAACTCAGAAAACACGGCAAGTAAACCATTAACCCCGTTTTTATCATCGGCCATTCATTCATTAATTACGCACTTCATTTCAGTCATACTTCAAAACCCTTAACGTCTTGGTGCTCCTGAAAGTTCTGCTTAAATACAGCAGAAGAAACATTTAGAAATGATGCGGTATTATTACGCAAGAACAGTCGGTATTTTATAGATAGAAATATATTACAGACTATTTATGCCCCAACCACATTTCGGACGTTTTCAGCACAATCACCTCTTGTTTACGGGATTCTATATATTCGAATGTTTATTAATTATGTATGCTGCTCTTTTAGTCTCATCCAGTGTCAATGGTTTGTTCATTATCTCTTGCATAGCTGATATCCACTTGAGTTGTTCTTCTTGGGAATCGCTGACAAACACAAATGGTCTAACAGTAGTATATATAGTAAATGCGTATCCTGTATGTCGCTTCCAGTTCTCTGGGGTACCGGATGTCACGGAGAATCCATCTTCGCTGGATCCTATGAATAACTCACCTTTTGCGAAAGCACTCAATGGTTTGTCCGTATACAATAAATGCCTCTGGGACAGCATACACCACCTTCGTCTCCATGCATCGGTTTTCCGAGGTCCAGTTTTACTTAACCAGCCAGCCATATCAAGATCACGAGTGAGCGTTGCAGCTACTTCACATGCAGAGAAACTAAGTCCCATACATGTGTAATTTAAACAAATGCGATGATACTTCCCCAGACGGATCGCGTTGTACCAGTTAATAATTGTTCGGCTATCTTCAGATCGTAAAAACAAGTGCCTTGTTGATCCATCTTGTACAAACTGAATAAGAGCAGTGTGAGGTGGAACATCGAATGTATAATTGTTGATAAATGTCATATTTAACTTTTCCAGAGGTAATGTTTCCTTTGGTTCTGAATCTCCGGGTTTGATAAAATACTTCAAATAATTTCTTTCCACAGACAATTCGAAAAAGCGCTCACAGAAATTATCCGAATCTCGCAGCTTTTTCAATAGTATCCCAGATTTCTCCGCACAGGCAAACTGACATTGTGCATTTCTTGAAATTGCACCCTTACTAAATTCCTCATGTACGTATTTAGATTTTAAGAATACTTCAATCAAAAAAGATGGGCAGTTCGCTGAAGGCCACGGTCGTCGATAGTAGTGTGGTAACTCAGCTTCCAATCTTCCATTTACCACATCATTACCGCCAAGATCAAGCAGTCTTTTAACAGCGTTTTCGTCCCATGTTGCCGCATTCAACTTACTGATGCTTATAGGACGCACGTCTTCATTGAGAGTTTCGTGTACAGCTGAAATGGTTTCAAACAATAATTGGTTTTTTCTTTTCAAGCTTACAAGCACATCTTGCACATATAAAAACACCGAAGGTTAGTGATACAAACTTGATAGAAGTTGATCTGCAGTCTGCGCAAACTTTGTTGCCTTTTTTCTCGATAAATAAGTTGAGCTGATTTATTTTATTGTCATTCTCCATCGCGGGCAGCTTCATATGACGATTGTTAAATACACCGCCTCATTTCATGGTCAAATGTAGTTGCTGGAAGCTTTATAAACAACAGTTCTTCTTGACGCTAGCTATTCATTGATACCCTATCAGGACGAATTAATATTTACTCCAAGTGATGAGTCCTTCAATCCGGTGTTGTTTCTCATCATCATCATAGTTTTCCAATACCAGAAGGCACCACTCTCTGTAGGGTTTTACGACTGAGCGCTATCGTATATAAGTTATTTTGCACGCCATCATTTTCCCCTTTATTGTTGCGATCCGCATTTTGCTGGATGAAGCAGACCGTTCGGATTCCGTCTTATGGTGTTTCTTGTGCACATTTGTTGGTCCGTGCTATTTAAGATGTTTTCATGATCTGTATTCACAGCGTGTATATTTTTGCATATATTCGTAAACACCGTTTCGTTAACTTCGTCCTCACACTTGTTTCAAAGCATCACCATTTTCAGGACTTGACGGCCACCAAGAACGAGTAGGATTTACAGCAAACCCTCTCTCTTTCTTCCTGATTCCTGTGGATTTTTTGGATGTGAAAGTAATCGCACAGTGTAATTTCTTGGCCCTGCATATCTGCCGATCTACCGACACTGAAATTTCGCCATCCCATGTAGTGTGTGGAATGGTCGACCGATCTTCATCTGAACCTACCCTCTAGCGCTGTCCTGTTCTCGGGTAGTGTTCAACTCAGTGAGTCCTTCCACTCTTTATTGGTACTCCTTCCTTTTATTTGCACGCATACCTTTGGTGCACATCCGTTACAGTTACAGCTGTCCTTTGGTGTTACAATATTTGGCCATTTTCAATCAGTTAGTTTGTCAGACCATTACAGTAGTAACGTTTTTGCAGACTATTCGCATCGCGTGATCTGAAAGTGTAGCATGCTGCCATCACTGTCTTCTCTTCTCACCGTTCAGTTGGACCATGTCTATAACCAAAAATAACGCGCAAAATTGTGCATGTACCTCGTCAAGCGGTGAATCTCCGAAATGCACGCTGCTCTCATCGTTTCTTTTGGTGTTGACTACGCCAGAATATCTGTTGAGCTCTTGTACTGTATAATTGTCAGCAGTCCACACGATCTGTTACTGTGCCAACGTCGTTTATCGATGTGTCCGACCGATTTGTTGAAAGGTTTCGCTGGCTACCAACATCTCCCCCAGATGGTTAACTGTTGTCTCTACTACGGCCTGTGATTGTCACTACAAACTAGATTTTGTCGTCCTCGTAAAAGAATACGAACAAGCAGCTGTGTTGCCACTACCAGTCCTACAAACGGTCTGGGTGCTTGTCACCATCATGGTCTTCCCTCATCATCGATTCATCACGAAAAAGCATCCTCAAACGAAACACACGATGATTGTGGCAAGGAGTGCTGTGCCATGTTTTTCATGATTGTCCATTAGGGAAGTTGATGCACGGGTGATGTCATCAAAAGAATCACGCTGACCCGGTAAATTCTGGCCCTTTGGCTCGCAACTGCACATAAACCACCCGTCCCCTGAAAGTTCTAACTTTAATTGCACCTGCTTGAAGGACTAGTTGACAAAATGCAGCGTATTTCATCACCGCGCATCAGTTGTCATGCAACATTCTCTTATGTCCGAAGCCGCTCGGTTGCGCGCCCACCCCACGATGCTCTCGACTGCACGTGTTATTCTACACGACCGTACAAGATCCTCTTCTTAGTGAGCCGTTCTACTTACTTGAAACCATTTTGGACTAAGCCGGCTGCGCCCGCTTGTTTTTGTCATGAAGTTCCGGTATTGGTTCTAATTCAACTGACTTCTTTCACTGCTTAGACCAATGTATACATCATGATATCACTGTCCGAGGCAGGCTTCCGATAAAGTATTCAACCCTCGGACTATACTGAGTCTTCACTTCTTTCGAATTCTCGTGGTTCAACAAGCTTTCAACCCTTTTGTGAAAACGGCCATTATTTGTTGAACACCGTTCAGTATTGGTATACCAGTTTGCTGTGGCGGAACTCACTTGGCTAACACTTCACAGCCCACCGGCCAAACAATTTCATCTGGATGCAGCCGAACCAAAAAAGGATGACGCACCTCACAAAAGTTAAGTAGGGGTAAGTTTCGTGCAAACATTTCGGCAAGTGGTGAACGAGTCCGAGAACAAAGTTCCAGGTTATTCGGGTCAAGTTTGATTGCTCGTTTTAACCTTCTGTGGATGTTTTTTTGATATAAAACCTACTAATTGAAAACGGAGTTAGGCACCGCTCTAGATAGTTACAAGTTTTACCAGTTTCAAAACATTTTGAGAAAACTGTAATCTGAAAATTCTTGAAAGCCTCCCTAAGGGGTTCGACGCACGTCATCAGAATATTGCTCCCGTGCTTGGCAGATCCATGAGAAGGTAATGGTTGTTCTGAAAATGTCCGCATAAAATGCCTATAAAGCTTCTTGTCGTGAGATCTAAATTATCAACAGCTCAGATAAAGAATCTACCCCCATGACCTGGGCTGAGCAAAAGTTGTGTTAGAAATCGGTCATCCCGCAATCGTCCAAACTCAAGTATATGTACATAGAGAACTTCTAGCCCAGATTATTATCCTACGCTTCGGACCGTCGAGTAGCTTGGTGACTTGGAGAAGGATACGCTCAAGAGGTATACACGAGCTATTAGGCAGAGCAAAACGACCACCTCGCGTAGATCACGTAAGTCATTTGAGTCGCTCGTATGTTAATGTGAGGGGACTTTACATTCCATCACCCCCATGGAAAAGACCCCCTTTTGATAGCCTTTCCCGGAGAATAAAAGAAAAAGGAACTAAATGTCACTCAGACATATAGACTGGTCGATGTCGGTGATGTCAACTATGTTGAACTTACGGTGACTGAGGGAGGCAGTTTCACTGCGACATGTTGGTCCACCAACTGGCAGTCAAGGGAAAGCCCCGGTCACCTGAACAACATCGAGACCAGTCTGCAGCGCAGAAGGATCACAAGTCTTTCAGCTTTTCAGCCATCGACCTGGTGAGTAGTATTGCGGGGGATACTCCCCAGAAGAGTGCTGACGCACGCTGAAAATAATAGATGACCAACCACGGACAATTTCAGGAACCCTCGCAGAAGTCGGCAAATAAGGTGAAAGTTCTGGTCATTTTCGAATTCTGTATTCTATTTTTGGAAAATGTTGCACCATCAAACAACTTACCTTTTGTCGATATAAAAATTCAAGTTGGTCCAGTAAGACAGCGTGAGTGGCAGCGGAAAACCATGGCGAAGTCAAAAACGGCACCGTTCGCGGTAAGACTATGGTCCATGTCTCAGTCAAACTCTCTCTGAAGTTATGTACGTTTTTCACTCATAGAAGGCTAGGAAGTGAGCCAGACTGTGAAATGCGTATGGTGGTGAGTTCTTTATACGTCTTGTTGGAGTTCTGTATGACGAACTGGCCCGTAACCAGCAGCCAAGGCCAAATGTCCACCGTGAGCGGAAGTGTAATGGTGCTCATCTTCAGTGCACCAGAATGCCAGCCAATCCAAAATTTCTGCTCAGACAGTTCGTAAGAGGTCCTGGCATACTGCTAACTGCTTTTTGAGGACAGTGAGTGAATCTTCTCTCGGCCCACTGGACCACAGAGTTTAACCATGAACGAAAGTTCTCGGGAATGTAACATTTAAACGTCATTGGCGGTGAATTGTTCAGGGGAGTAGAGCGGAATATCAGTTTTGCGGCGTCGTATTGCAAATAACTAGATAGTTAACACAGAAAAATTGGAAACCGATCTGTGTGGAACGAAATTTTTTCGTCCAGCGGTAACGCAAAATGAGAGGCACGGCAAGTTCCCGGCAAAAATGGATACAAAGCTGATATTTTGCCCGTGCGAGAGGTCAGTAAAGCTTATCAGTGGGGACCCAGATACACAAAATTTGGACAACACGGCAAGAATTTCAGTGCCCCAAATAATTTGGAAACACGCGATTCGCGATTAATTGAAAAAGATTTCCAATGACTGCGAGGTTGACGTTTGGAAGAAGCGAATGTGAAGAAGAGGCACATAGTTAGAGCAGCAACAGTGAACGGTTAGCAATAGCACAAAATTGTCAGATAAACTTGGTAGCACCGATACAGAAAAACACAAACAGACAGGATAAAAGCAGAAGTCGGCCACGCCAAAATAAAGGAATTTTGGAGTTATTGCCGAGTAATGTGAGAGTTAGCGCGTCTTCAGGATTGGAGTGAATGGAGAGAGCCTTGTGTGTAGTAGAGAGTTGCCCATCGTGCTGCGTGTCTTCATCCACTCCTTACATCTTAATCGTTCTTCGTTTCATACGCGAAATCATTTTGGCACAAACTCCAAGCCCACCTTGCAAGCAGTGTCCTCGCCATCCATATTACGCGTGACGAATCACTAAAGCTTAATGTCGTTTACTGGTCGAACCTCATCTTGGCACAGCTAATCCGTCCCTACTTCCTACTGTATGGCCCTTGTTACATATGTACTCAAGTTCCGCTTACCCGCTGTCACATCACTATTGTGTGATTCGTTGTTTCTGGTAGTGTTCCTCTTACTGTTTAACGCCTTAGTGATAGCAAACTCGCCTGCAGGACGGCTCCGCTCGATTGAAATCAGTCGCCCTTCAGACAGAGAATTTGGTGGACGTTCGCTGCAATACGGATACAACTGCCACAAATCCGGAATAAAGGTAGCAGTATTGATGTTTATTTCTCAACGCAAACGGCGGGGCACACAGGGATGTGTACGATCATTCCAGATAATTACAGGTGATACAAAACAAATAATTAAGTAGCACTACAAACACGAAATCTGGCGGCGGAAAGGAGGTAATCAGGGAGAAAGAGATTGTAGTTTAGAAGACCTTGACGGGAGAAGCAAGGAAACGGATAGTTCGTTTTTTCACCGATCCAATCCGATATATGTATTGTTGCACAAATCTACGTTTAACAAGGTTGTACAAAAGTCAATGTCTTGAGTAGTTTGAGACCATCTCAGGAAATATGTCTAAATGCATCTTCGGGATGTTTCAGAATTACTTGACATAAGAAGCGTCGGAAAAGTATTGCACTATATAAGCTTTGGCGAGAGAGGGCGGGAAATTCCAAAATACGACGAACGATTGTAGAGATTGCAGCGCAAGACTTTGACGATAGCTGGAAACCGCCGGAAATGTACAAATCAAGCGGTGCCCAGAAAAGAAGGGGGTTGGTGCGTCCACTCTTCCCGGAAGATTTCTTCGCGGAAAGGATGTCTACGAAATCAGAAAAAAAGCAATCTGACGTGGAAAATGAAAAAAATTGGAGTGATTACGTTAAACATGGCGAAGAATATTTATGTAATCATCTGACCAGGGCCACAGGGTAAAACAATATATTGCGTTGATTAGTGAGGTATTTGACGCTGTCAACTGGTTGTCATAGTATTCCGCGATAACTGAGTGACAGACGTATATCTTCAGAATGATTATCACGTGGTAACCAGAACGACGTACGGAGTTTGAAGTCAACTTGTTTTGTAAGGCCGATGTTCAAAATGAGATCCACGTTTCACGATACCAAAGTTGTGAGATGGTTAACAAGAGGGGTTTGAGTGGATCAAAGGGACAAAAAGGATGAATCGAGTTGTCGATGAGATGGTGTGGGCTATGGGAGAGGGGTATTTTCTTCGCAGTTTTGTGTGGTGGGTTTCATATGATCGTCCGTAACCTGTTGATGTCGGCTACCAGTAATCATGGTCTGTAGGCTCATAAGCCTGATGATCGCGGTTATTACGAAGATAGGTAGAATATGACCGCTT